>JAMYHI010000005.1:0-142531 GCA_025531525.1 Pichia sp. P7020A | reverse complement strand
CGTGCGCCGTGCTGTTCAATGTCAACCACTTCACGTTGCATTTGACACTCACCAAACCCAAACCCACACGCAGAGGAAAGCAAAACCCGGTCTGACCATTCACCACACAGACGGGGCGACGCGCAATTCCGCGACTCTGATTGGCCCAGCGCGGGGAGGAAAAATGGGGAGAGCGGTGCACGGGTGGATGATGGCAAATGGGAAATGGCGACGTGCGGGAACTGCGGAAACCAAAAATTTAGCGACGCGTCGACAAAATCAGCTCAGAGAAGGTACATGGGGTTGCTGAACATTTCCGGAATGGTACATTTGGTGCTCTACCTTTACTGAAACACGATGCTGATTCATTCACACTGGTGAAAAATGAACTCCACTATATTTATCCTACACGCTTACGGAAAGTGATATCGGCACGTACGTTTGATTTGTTTTGCTTGGAAAACCATCGACAATATTATGGAAGTTCAAGTATTTTGCTTGAGCTTGCTACCGAGAAGCTGTAATATCCAATCTCTCGTACTCGCTATATTACAAAGAGATATTCTTATAATGAGTAGAAGTAAACGTAAAGTAAGTAGGTAGTTATAAAAGTATGTAAGGTGAGTGCGGTATAGCTAAGATAAGAGTAACAAGAATAAAGTTGAGTCAATGAATCCTCAAATATATGGGTGAAGACATCGCCTATGAACTGATTTCAACGCGAGGGACTCAGATCCCAACAGAACAAAGTACAAAATACCACAGTGTTTCTAGCTATAAAAGATGGTAGAAATGGAAGCAGAAGGTACATATGTATATGATAGTATAGCGAGATTAATTAAGATGATATAGATGTACTCAAGCGTGAACCTTGTCTCTTAATTGGCCAAGGAATTCTCTGTAACCGAGAACGTTCTGTGTACGATCCTCAACCATGACGCTCATACACCACATTCTCAAAGCCATGAGACTTCTATCGATATCACCCATAGCGCCAGCCTTTTCATTAGCACCAGGTCCAACGACAATGTGTAAACTCTCATATCTGATTGAACCCTTACCAACGCGCAATTTGTTGATAATGTTACGCACTCTAATATTGAATTCATTATCCAATTCTGGTAATTCAGTCTTACCGACTCTAACTTCGCGGAGGGAACTGACTCCAAAGACGTCTTCCACCAATTGAGGCACTGAATCACCACCTAAATAAAGGAACAGTTCCGTCGTAGATTGAATCAAATAGAGACCATAACGTTGTAATGAGGATACGGAGGCATTGATGCATTCCGGAATGACAATTTCACCATTCAATTTAGGAATGATTTCATCATAATCATCCTCACCTTCATATGGTAATCCACATTCATCTTCCATGTCATGTAAAGAATATACGGATGGGTAAATGTATTGGATCAATTCATGGATTGGTAAAGTGGTCAATTTGTTAATTGCATTGGCACGATGATCACTTGGCACTATACCATCTCTCAATCCAATGTGTTTGAGTAATGATTGAAGTAACAATGGTAACATTCTCAAGTTTGTGGAGATCTGTAATGGAGAAGAGGAGCCCAAATTGGATGCAACAATTTCCTTTTTGTATGTAGTTAAAATGTCTAAGATTGTCTTGTTGATGTAATCGCGAGCTGATTCAAAAGAGTGGCTGAGTGCCTTTTCAACAGAGATTTGCGTCAAGTATGCAGCGATTGCTAATTGATCTGCACTTGCGTAAACGTGATTCAAGTTATTGGATACTGGTAATGCTGCTGTGATCACTCTGATTCTACGATCGCCATGACAAGAAGTGTGTAAAACTGCCGTTTGGAAATAAATGGTTTCACGACGAATGTCAGCATCAATGGATAATTCCACAATGTAAGATTGATCACGAGCAAAAGAAGGGAAAGAGAGCAAATCCGATGATCTAGAGAAGAAGTTACCGAAATATGCATGACCCTTAACACCATCCGAACATCTCACTCTCATGACAGCTTCAAGACCAACTTCCATAGACAAGTGATTGGACAATTCATTGGAGAGTTTGGTAATATCTTCCAAGTTCATAGCACTCCAAGCTGGATAGAAATGGGTTTGACCAGCGGTGAATTTAGGCAAGTTGGAAAGTGTTGCCACATCTTGATAAGAGGAGCTTGTCAAAAACATATCCACAGTAATTTGACATTTGTTACAATCGATGGCAAAGCTCTTGTAGAAAGAATTGTTGGCGGTTAATAGACTCGTTGATTCCTTTGACGTTCCAGCGACGGATTTCTCATCTCTAATTATTAATTTACCCTTACCCTTGTTTGGTAAAGTAGAAGAGATGACTACCATCTTACCACCAATTTTCTCGAGTAATTTGTGACCTGATTTAAGTGCCGTGGATAGATTAAACTCGGTGGACATGTTATTGACAAAATAAGAGGTGAAGTTGTTGAGCAATTTCTCAATATTAGCCCTGCATGCCTTTAAGTTACAGATCAGGTTATCTGGAGCAGGAATGATGATATCATCATCAACTTTATCGTCATCATTAGAAGAGACCACCATCATTTGAATATCTGAGTTTGGTGCATCATCTGGTGGAATGGAGAAGAAGGAAAGTTTGGAGTCGACGGCAATGAAGGAAACGTTAGCTCTACCTTGATCATTTGGAATTCTATCTAAAGAATCTAAGATGGTTCTTATGGTTGTAGATAACAATCCATTTTTAATGGAGTTTGCAGAGACGTCAATGATGAACATGTAATTGAGAGATTGTGGAGCTCTAACCATGTATTCATTAGTTGCTAAGAATTCAACCACACCGTGATTCAATTCGAATCTATTGAAATGGTTGCTTCTGATTGCGGAGGGGAGATCATTGAGTAATGCACAAAAATTACATCTCCATCTACCATCTCCCTTAATTTCCACAAAGGGGTTGAGGTATGATCTGCATCTTCTACATCTAGTGATGATACCATCATTGATAACTGGTACTGGAGCTTCTTCATCCGTAAGAGAAGTGTAAGGATGAATGGAGAGAGCAAATGGGAGTTTTGATTTCTTCAAAAGAGATGAAGTATTTGGAACAACGTTCAAGGTAGATCTAATATAATCTGAGGAAGCATTTGCCTCTGGAGATTGGGTGACAGTGGCAGTTGGAGATAGGTTAACAGGTGGTGGAGGGAATTGCAAGTCAATGATTGGCGGTGGGAGCTCTGTTAATAAATCCACGGTATACAGTTCATTCATTGGAGTCGCATTAACTGGTGGTGGAGCTGACATACCTGTACCAGCGCCATATTGAGATGGATAAGCTTGTGCATATTGATGTGCTGGCATTTGCAATGATGCCTGTTGAGGTTGCTGATTGATGTTGAGTCCCTGCATACCACTTGCCAAATCATACGGAGTACCTGCTACAGGTGCAACACCTGCAGCTGCGCTCTGAACTCCTTGGAATTGTTGTTGACCAGCGTATTGTTGTTGTTGTTGATCTTGTTGAATTAGGGGTGAAGTGCCTGCACCGTTAATGGTTGCACCTGCAAGGGGCGGTGCGGCGCCGGGACCAGCCAATGCTGGATTGTATGCAGGCTGTGGGTACGCTCTTCTCTTTCCTGACATGTGTGGTGCGTTGCGTGTCCGTACAGCGTCTTCGTTGATCGGATCGTAACCCTGTGTGCCAGGTGTCGTTAAGTCGATGTGAAGTGAAGTGAATTGTCTACTCACTCACTGCCTTGGTGAGTCGTCGAAAAGACCGCGCGCCTGTAAGAGAAACGCCACCAGCGCCACCAGCGCCACGAACGCCCCACACGCCGCCGCCAGCTGCGCCACGCGGACAAAGCGGCGCAGCACCCACCGAAGCACGCGCCACGCGAGCCAGAGGCGCAGCAGCAGCAGAAAGAGCGACCACAGAGCCGGCTGGGCGGCACGGAAGCGGAGCAGCTGCGTCCCCAGCGAGAGCGCCACAGAGAGCAAAGTCGTGTCGGGCTTGGTGGCAGCGTATGAGTCTGCATCGGGGTATGAGTAGGGGTAAGAGTATGGGTACGGGTCGGCGTACAGGTTGGCGTAGTCGAACATTGATGAATGCGTGGTGGGAGTGGTAGTGGTAGTGGTACTGGCGTATAGTATACAGAAGAGTAGTCGTTGGTGGAGTTAAGCCCGGGGTTTGGGCTTTTTTTGGGGCTTTTGTCCGGTCTTATTTGAGGCGGTCTCAAATTTTCGAGTACAAGAAAGAGTGTTGATAGAAGATCAAAGGTAGTGAGTAGTAAGTAGTGAGTACTTGGTGGCAAGAGAACCAGTGAATGGTACAAACCACACACTACACGCCCAACAACAACCATGCCATACTCCAGACAACAGGTCATTGGTCTCTATAGAAAAATGATGCGTACTGCGGCGCAATTCGAGAACTACAACTTCAGAGAGTACTTCCTGCGCAGGACAAGAGACTCCTTCAGACAGCACGCTGCTGCGCCGGACAACACCGCCCTCGTCGACCAGGCGCTCCAGGATTTGCAAGTACTAAAGAGACAAGCACAGATCTCGCAGATGTTCCACTTTGACAAGCTCGTTGTGGAGAAGCTGCATCCCCACCACTAGTGCAGCAGTGCTGCCGACTCTTTCTAATTCTTGCCTTCTACGCAAGCTAAGAGCTAAGAGATAAGTCTCTATATGATCTTACTCAACCAGTCTGTACTCCCTCCTTCCTCTTTACTCCTTCCATAACATTCTAACGATAACGCACGCATATCCCCCGCTAGTCACGTACCGTACGCGCAATATACTGTACTTCGCCCCCCACTGTCCATCGCCGTTGTGGTCGCCGTTGTCTTGGCTCATGGCTCCTGGCTCCTCGGGTCGATACATGCTGGCATCTCCCATCTCCCATTTTTCATTTCCCCTTTTCAGCTTTCACCCGCAAAATGCAAACTGCAAACTTCACCATTCCGCGCCTATAGCACCGGTAGTACTCTAATTTACAGACAACACCAGCTGACAGAGTCGTTTGCTCTTTATCGCAGCCCGCACACCCAGGGATACATTCCCCTCAACTTACAAGCATAAGTGCCTCATTAACCCCCCACGCACACACACCACTCCTACATATCTTGTTGCCTATTAGAATAGCACGAACGACGTCTTCCTCTATCTATTCAGTCCATATCGCGTATCAAACTCAACAAACAATAGATAGAAATAAAAAGCAATTCACAGCCACCACCAACGATAATACAAGTCACAAGTCATATATCGATGTCAATATCAATGTCCGCAGATAACTACACCCCACACAACTACGAGATTACACAGGATCCACAACAAGAGCAACAACGGCAGCAACAGCAGCAGCAGTTTCAACTTCCACATCAACAACGGCTGCAGCCGCAACTGCCTTCGCAACAACACCCAACTCCAATGGACGCTCTCAAACAACCAATCTCTGTATCGCCAATACCGGGTATTCATGTCGTACCTGATGTACCTTTAACATCAAACTCGCAGTACTACCCCCCATCAACACAGCAGACGCAACAGACGCCAGACTATCCAACGCCAAATGCAAGCTCTTCAGACTTATCATCAACAACGGCGCACCAGCAACAACCCCAACAGCCTCTACAACCTCTACAGCAAACACCCACACCGCAACAGCAACAGCAGCAGCAACAGCAGCTCTCGCTTCCGCAGAGCGTCCCTACCAAAGGAAAGTACTCTCTCAAAGATTTCAGGCTGGTTCAGACCTTAGGAACGGGCTCCTTTGGACGTGTTCATCTCGTATGCTCCGTTCACAATGGCAGATACTATGCCATGAAAGTGTTCCGTAAATCTCATGTGGTTAAGGCGAAACAGATAGAACACACAAATGATGAGCGTCGAATCCTCTCCGTGTGTCGACACCCCTTCATAACAAGAATGTGGGGGACTTTCCAAGATTGTAAGTCCATATTCATAGTGATGGACTACATCGAGGGTGGTGAACTATTCTCTCTCTTAAGGAAATCAAAAGTTTTCCCTAACCAGGTTGCTAAATTTTATGCAGCAGAGGTATTATTAGCCCTAGAATACTTACATTCAAAGAATATAGTCTATAGAGACTTAAAACCAGAAAATATTCTCATCTCTCGTTCAGGACACATTAAACTTGCAGATTTCGGATTCGCCAAATACGTGGAGACTACAACTTACACCCTCTGTGGTACACCAGACTATATAGCGCCCGAAATCATCGCCGTGCAACCATATACTAAAGCAGTCGATTGGTGGTCCTTTGGTATCCTCATTTATGAGATGTTAGGAGGGACAACTCCATTCTATGATCCTTCTCCTATGAAAACGTATGAGAACATCACTAAATGTGAATTCTCCTTCCCTGCTCACTTACAACTGGATGTCATTAATTTACTTCAGGGGCTAATAACTAAAGATGTCACATACAGACTGGGTAATTTGAAAAATGGTGTCCAAGACATTAAAAATCATCCCTGGTTTGCAGAAGTCATCTGGGAGAATCTACTACAGGGTAATATTGAAACTCCTTACGAACCAAATATACCTGCAGGCGTCGGTGACGCTTCCCAATTTGAAAAATACCCAGAAGAGCGTTACGATTACGGTATCTCAAATATACAAGACCAATACGGTTACTTGTTCCCCGATTTCTAGTTGTAATTAGTAGGTCTAGTTGTAATTAGTAGGTCTTTTCCCTTATCCTAATTCGCAGACTCTATTTTCTGTATCTAATACTAACCCAATCTATTTCCTGTCTACACGATTCCCATCATGCATGAAACGTCTTTACCACTAACGTCTCACTTTCGCCATTGCAATCAATGCGTCCTTCACATTCCAATTCCTTCTGTAGGTCATCAAACTTATCCTTAATATCACTAAAGTATTCAACTCTTTCCTCGTCACCGCGCATCTCCTCATCCATCTCCGTGATTAACATTTCCACGTAAGTGGTAAACTTTTCCTTATTCACGTGCTCCTCGGATACCAAGGAGAGTCTGCATTTCTTCGAAACATTCACAACCCTAACCCTCCACTTAGGTAACGTAGAAACACTCGCATTGCAGAACATGTACATAATGAACTCTTGGTATTTGTTGTTCAAAGTTTCCACATTCTGTTCTAACCATTCTCGTATAAGCCCATCATTGGGATTCATCTCCCAGAAACTGTAAATAAATTGAGGATTGTGTGTCTTTATGACACATGATATCAGATACCCATAATCGACCAAACCCATTGCCACATTGATCAAATTACTATAATCACTGGACTTCAAATCAGAACGGCCCTGAAATAATGGCATCATCCAATAATCGTAAAACTCATTCTTGATAATGTTCTGTGCATTATGGAAACTCTTCAACATTTTATACCTTGACGCCAACGCAAGTCCACATACAACCCTAGACCTCTCATCATCCTTCCAGTTGCAAATTATCTCCTCCGGGTGAGTATTGAGTTGATGAGTAGCTTTAGTCAAATTAATCAAATTCATCTTCATCACTATTCGAGAAAATATATCTGCATTCAACGCATTTCGGAATATCAAATGTGACATGATGACCATCAATTCGCTCTCATTACGTCCCCCATCCTTCCTATTATGACAGATATCTCGTACGAGTTGATATACTCTATCAACGGGCATTTTCAACAACTCACTAGCCATGATCTCTGTACTCTTCCTATCCTCAATGTTCAACCCAAGATTGTCTTGGATGTAAGTGAGCTTGTTGGCAAGTTGTCGCACTTGCATTTGATGCTCTCTATTGATCTTCTCTAATTGTGATATCTGTCTGTGAACTGCACTCTCAATATTTTTACCTGTATTGCCAACATTTTTGGCCAACATGTTCAATACATCGATGTTCTTCGCTTCACCTTGATCATGATCCTTTTCTTTAACCTGCTTCTTGAGTATATTGTCGAATAATCCACGTAATGGTGGGGTTGTGAATATACTCCTTGTTGCCGGACAATGGGTAGTGCTTCTTCGCACTCCTATCAATGATCGGTTTAACCTTAGTATCATCTCTGTCTCACTCTTGGTTATATAACTCATCAGACTGAATTCTTAGGTGTCTTTTTCTATGCTTTGACTATGTTAGTATTGTAATCAACAAAAAGAATGACGAAGTAATAACCAAGTTTTCTGAGAATAATCATGCAAGCTTATACACAAGTTAAGTTCCCTGTCCCAAGCCATATCAAGCAAAAAAGAATGCGCAAGCCCGGAATCGAACCGGGGGCTCAACGATGGCAACGTTGAATTTTACCACTAAACCACTTGCGCTTGTATAGAATTTCAAAAGATAGGCATATTACTGTAGTTGCATAGCTAGTCACGTGACAAATGACATTATAACTTATTGTCGACTTATTCTGTTTGCCTATGTCCCAAAATGAGCTCTGAATTCACCAATGACAAGATTAAATTGCCTAGACTTGAATATGTGTAATGACATATAAGCGGACATCACATTGTGTTGCCAGATTAGGTGAGCTAGTCTAATGTGTGATGTGAACAGCCAAATCTTTAAAAGGAAGAAACTTCCCGCTGGAAGCCAATCTTCATGTTCTTTCTCTTATTGATTATCGAATTATGATGTAGTTGTTAGATCATTTATTTAGTTTTATGTAACAACGAGTTTTTTCATTGGTTTATCTGACATGGATAATACACTTAGGATAGTTAGACTTCAACAGAAACATGAAGTTATAATATGGCTACAGCCAATATGGGCAGTTGACATCATATCTTACTATTGTGTTCTTACATCATTAATGGCTAGGAGTAGGCCTTGCATCTACGCGTTGGCAACTCCTCCTATTGTTTGAAATTAATCAACCATGAAAGATGTGAGTTCGGAGATAGCGCTAGGCGCACTTCTATAAGGGTTAGGGCGTGCCCCCACATGGGGTCTACAAGACACTATTCCTTTTAATTTGTTTATCTAGTGATTCCTTTTATGACCTTCTTCATGTTTTTGACATACACACAGAGAAAGTAACCTGCTTATAACAGCTATACTTCAACAATACAAAGATGGTGTCAGTGACGAATAAGTAAACCATTCCCGTGTGCTTTAAATTTCTGGACACTAGCGGTTGAGAGCTGACTGATTCTTCTGCCAGGTAATAGCAATTCAGAAGCTCAGAGAAATAGAGTAGAAGTTGGAAGGAACGGTCTTGGAACGGGCTCGTATACCATGGTACTCTATCTCTCAAGCTTTATATCTATCAATGCTGTTAAATCGAAGGCTCTCTAGTGGTTCCAACGCTTACAGTAGACAAGTGTGATTTTTTACTATTGAAAAGTAGGAATGGGAAGCAAGTGAAATGACAGCTATCTCTATGGTCATTAAAGGATCTTTGATTCTTGATTCATAGGTACAAACTTAGTGTTAGAGGTTCTCACTGGTAAAAAGGCAAGCATATATCCTATTTTTACCTGCACAGAGGTAGACAGTAAATACTGGCATGCAATTGATCATCTCGAAAGTCCTCTTAAAATATGGTGGACGTCTGTAATGTTGCAAAATTATGTGTAGTCTGTTTGTTCACTATTATTGATAACATATGATGTTCGGGTGGTTCTAGTTGCAAAAGAGTTTCCAAGTTCTTGCATTAACTCCGAATGTAACTTCAATATTATGGTGTTTTATAAGTTTTGTTCAGATGCACATGCGGCAGGTAGCTAAGCATCGTTGAATATATGTTTTCTCAACTGTCCCGTGCTAATAAGGTTAGTCTCCTTAGTGATATACATATGATATTGGGTGTAATAAAGTCAGGTTTAACTGGCTATACAACCGCGCTTACATAATCTACGAGGAGGAAATCGAGTCGACTTCGGCGAGATTTCTGTTGGTGAAGTTTTTTACGTTCATCTATGTTCTGGAAAGGAGGTTTTCCTTACTTGATAGAGCTTCTGCATATAGTTCGTAGATTAATCGAATACTTAGCCAAAAACTACATTACGTCATCAAGGTACTCTACCTTATTACATTGGGTGAAATAAAATAGACCGGAAACTCGTGCACTATTACCAAGAGTGGAAACGGTTTATTCGGCATGTGTGTATGAGAGAAGAGAACAAAACTTCCAGTCGGCAAGTTTAATCTAGTAGTAGATCCATGTAATACTCATCAATAGAGTGGGTCGGGTCTTCATACATTTAAAAATGTGGGTGTTAAAGTCAGGCCTACATGGCTATACGAAAGCACTTTGGAGAGAAAATCGAATCGACTTCAGCGAGATTTCTGTTGATGAAATTCAAGAAAGGAGGCTTGTCCTACCCGATAGAGCTAATTTGTATAGTTCATGGAATAACAGAGTAGTTACCAACCTAAAACAACTTTACAAGCCCCCATACAGATTACTACATAATGCGCATGATACGAATGAAGCTCACCGCCTTTTGCCATATATAGATATTACCTCAAAAAACATCTAAAATGTCACATTTTATTAGGGTTCCATACTGCCTTGAAAAATGGTATCGAGCTTCTAATACCGCTCGCGATATACCGCTAGCTAGCTGGTTAGAGTCGATGTAGTGGCAAATCCATACATGGATTATCTTGAGGCTTAGCTTATTCCACTTCGATACCTGCATTATATGTGCGCATGTAAATGTTATGATAAAAGGTATGCCCATGCATGATACTATATAGCCTGGCAGCTAATTTGAAGTCTCATCGAGAGTAAAAGCATTTTTTCTTTTTCGCGTCATGCATGATCTGCGCTCGCGCTGCGGGGGAAGCTTCTGACAGCCGGAAATCAGTCGTTTCCAATTGTTCCGCGTTAGCCGGGCCTGCATGTAAAAAACTAGAGCTTAAATCATACTCTTCGTTTGTATAAAGGTACTGCATGCATAAACAGCTGTTTTAGCTTATCAGCCTCGCTGAAAAATCAATCGACTCGCGTGTGGGCCTATATTATCCCGACAGCCTATAGCTTCATGCATATATGATTCTTCGAAACATCGAACCCGTACAGTACGGCATATATTCGATGGAAGAAAGCCTCTAGAGCTTTACACACACATGTGTGTGTTAATAGGCCCTATAAGAAACAAGCTTTAGTACTTGTACACTTAACAGATCTTCTGCATTTACACGCTGCTAGCTTTTTATGATTCCCAACACTAAAGTTGACGGCAATTGCATGCAGCGCAGTTATGGCAACATATATTGCACTGTTTCTTGGTACGGTATAGGTGCCTATATACGTAATGGCACATCTATATGTACACCTATACAGCTTAAGACGGTATATGCACCGTGAAATGCAACTTACGTCAGGGAACTAATTAATCAAGTTACCAGTACGGATAGTATATGCACAGTACACATTGCTCTAATTATAGACCTTCTTTTGTCACCTTAACTTGTTTCCATCTGTACACATATACGCTTCAAAATTTTGCAGACAGCTATTTAATGTAGTAATAATATGTGCTTATATGAGTTAATTGGCAAAATAGTTGGATATTAGCGGAACACTGCTTAAGAAAAATAGCGACGTGCTCATGCACATGTGGAAAATCACTTTACCACCGGTCCGTATATACATGAACTGATTATATATAGACCGTATTAATAGCTACCTGCAAATGCGATGCGATCGCATATATATGCAGGCGTAGGGCGTAGCTATATCTAGAGCTTATAAGCATGATGCATGCACATGTGTATAGGCACGCGCGTGGTACTCCGATTAAGCCGAATCCCGGTTCCATGACGAACTGCACATAATAAAGGCCTCGATGATTCAAATTTAGAGTGCGAAATTTAAGGCAGCTAGAATCGATCGCGGTCGAAGCGGACATCTCCTCACTCGCTAATTTGAAGAAAATCGGCATTAATACAAAATTTGTAACAAAGAAGAAAAACGGCCACGTACCGTTACCTCGGGAAGAAACATATGATGCACCCGGGGGTGTCAGATCCTTCATGAAGCATTGGCCTTAAATACGTGACGGTACCCCCCTGCGCTTTCGGCCACATGATCGGGACTGTACCACACTTGTGTCTCTGCCCGTTGCATAATATTGTGAACATAATGTAGCATCACTGACTTCGATCTAAGCTTGCTAACTCTGCCGTTCCATCGTTTATATATAGACACCGTTTGGCCTTCTAGATATTATTAACTCCTCCCTTCCCACGATCGTCTTTTTTCCGAGCGATCTCATCTCTTCTCAAATTCTAGTTGGAACGTCTCTCACCCGAATCCCAGTTCTTTCCTACATATATATCGCCACATCCAGGGATCGGTACTCACAAATATAACCCACTTACCGTGCCGTGATAAAAAATTTGAGATCCCCCCTTTTGCATCAACATAAGCTACTCTGCAGAATCTCAAGCCTAATCTATAGTGAGTTTCCATTATTCTCAAAACTGATCAGCACAATACATCAACAGCCAGCTATACACACACACACACACACACACATCATCTTTCTAAATAAGAGTTGTTTGATGTTCTGACAAAATAGACTATATTGATTCCATATGACTGACGAAGAACATCATACACATGAGGATACTGAAAATCGGCTTCCAAATACTCAGTTGTTGCTGCAACATGAAACGCCCGTGATACAACCGGAAAACCACGTTCTCTCGATGTCACCGCAAAGGTCACCATCACCTACCATGCCACACCATCCCATGTATATTCAACAACAACCCACACAAGAGCAATTTATCCATTTACCCCCTTTGCCCATGGGTATTCACGATCATCCCCCTTCAAATTCTTCTCTCACCGAGACACCGAAATCCTTTGTTCAAGACCATTGTCTCGAGAGTAATCAAGAGATTCCAAAAGAACAGCTATTTTTCCCACCCACCCAGACACATACAAACCCGTACTACAGTCAACGCAATCATACGAATGACATGTATCTACCACCACAACTGAGCGGTCAACCTGGGTTCCCCCAACAGCGATTTATCGGCTATACAAACTTCCCCCAACAGAATAGCCACCAGTCATTCCTTTATGAAATGCCAACTTATATCCCAGCTATAATCACACCCACCAACACGTCGAACTATCCAGGCCAAATTTTACTACCGCAACCACAACCACAGCCACAACCACAGCAACTGCAACAGCAACCACCGCAATTGCACCAATCATCACAATCACAACAATATATCCAGCAATACATTCCGCCTTATCAGCATGTATTCCCTAATTACCAAGATCAGTTTGGTCCTCAGTTCAAATCACTATCTGCTCCCCTTCCAAACTACTCCGACTTAATGGAAGACGATTATATTCGTCACAAACGAAAATATAAGTTATGGTCAGAAGAGGAAGACATGCTGTTATATGATCTGAAGAAGGTCAAAATGATGAGCTGGAAGGATATTGCACTGAAATTTCCAGATAGAACACTACACGCTTGTCAGTTCAGATGGAGGAAACTATGTACATTCATCAATGATCAAAAACATCTCAATATAGTCCAAGAACAAAGTGACAAATCACAACCAACTGATATACCCAACGGGATAGCTCACGAGAATGCGTTGGAAGTCGAACAAGCTGCGACCATTCCATCTCCTCAACAAGAGAAACAAATATTGTGCAAAGATTCGTCAAGAGATACTTACATATCCTCACCTTCAACCGTACCTCTAGGGGAAATATCAGAGCCAGAGACCAACAACTCACTCCGATCAAAGCGATTGAAGCCACAAGCACTGCCAACTGAAAGTGAAGAGAGCGATATGGAGACTCGAACTCAAAAAGGTCTTGCAGACTTGTCACCCAAATCTCATCGACTGCAGTTATACAATGCTGGCGAAACAAGTGAGATGGTAAGCGTTATGTCTGCAAATAGTAATATTTCTTCAGTCATAGGCACACCTAGAGTTGATCAGAAGAGAACAAATTGCAATATTAGAGACATTCTAAATTGAATATGCAATATTTTGATAATATCAGCTTGTAATACCATCAAACAGCCACATAATAGCATACCATATCAAACATACTTTTGTCTGTGCAGATGATGTTAGAAGGACGCTGCATAGTTCCAAAAGAGGATACTCTCTTCCCCATGATGCCATTTCTGAATCCTACCCCATAAACCCCGAAATTCCAGTGGATCAATAAATTGATCGGTCACTGGTGAATAAAAAGGCGTACTAATCGTGCCTGAGCGTGTACTATAGCACTGAATCTTTCACCGCAAATACAACTCACTTATTGATAGTTCTAGAAAAGGCTTGTCATAACATACATCTTAGGCTGCGAACTTACAAATTTAGAGTTGCCGATCACAACCTGTATATACTTCCTGTATACTAAATTATTTTTAACAGATCACCCCTGTACCTGCTTTATCCTACTGGCAAATATGGTTGACCGTTATATCTAATCTGCACTGACCTGCTTGTATCTAGATGGTACATGTAGTACCCACTTAGAACGCCGGTGCTACTTCCCGGTGTGGAAAAGTGCTTCTTTAATGTCAAACATTCTGCTATTTTCTGCAATTAGCCTCCAGCATCACGCAGGCCTATTCTTTTTTGTAGACTATCAATTCTGTTAATGGAATGATAGTGCTAGACAGCTTACCAATTGCATGATTTCCTCGATACCTACAGTTCACTATTTTACGAGATTGGCGTTTAACAGCATATTATTCACTATGTTACCAACAACAGGTATAGTCGTTTCAATTTCATATTAAATTGATCTTAGAAACTCTCTTTTTTGGCCTGTATAGCTCATAGCTCACTGATCACCAGTGCACTCATTATCAAGGGTCTTTGTTAAAGATTTTCACGTGAGCAATAAAATGACACCTACGAGGAAAATAGATTTATAGCTTTATTGAATAAATAAGAATTATATATTGCACCGCATCAGGAGGCAAGATGCGAATTCTGTTCGTATAGAGGGGGGTTGTGAATTAAAGCGTTCTTAAATGAGGAGAGATAAGATGTTTCCACTAATTGAATGAATAATAGATGGTTAACTATGACGTTGGTATGTTTGGGTTTGGTGGTGAGAATGAAAGACAAGAAACTATTATCCTTATTTCTTGGCATTCTTGGGATCTTCTTCTTCTAACACCGGTTCTGGTAACTTGAAGTTAGCTGGAGTTGCATCCATACCCTCACCAACCTGGTCGTACACGGAAGATCCAACAGAGAAGTTTCTCCATGCTTGCGTTAATTCTAGTGGTTCGTAAACGATTCTTCTCTTTTCTGCATCATATCTAACTTCGGTGTAACCGGTCGTAGGGAAATCCTTTCTTAAAGGATGACCTTCAAATCCATAATCAGTCAAGATTCTTCTCAAGTCTGGGTGACCTTCAAAAAATATACCGTACATGTCATAGGTTTCTCTCTCAAACCAGTTCATACCTGGGAATAATGGGACAACAGATGGAACTGGTCTAACTTCAGATGTGTATGTCTTGATTCTGATACGGGAGTTGAATCTAACTGAAAGTAAGTCATAAACAACGTCAAATCTGTTCGTTCTGTTAGGATAATCTGCGGCAGTGACATCCATACATGCCTTAAATTGTGAGGAGGTGTGATCCCTGAGGAAAGTTGCAAGTGGAATTAATCCAGATGGTGCAGTATACACTATAAGCTCATCTTTCCACACACTGAATTGTTGAACGAATTTTGGCATACAACCCATGACATAAGTTCCGAATTTATGTAATTCTTCAGACTGCTCCTTGTATTTTTCTTTTGGGTTGTAAAGCGGGACATTAAGTTCCTTGATGTCTGGTCTCGGTAAGTCCCTTGGATTTGGCAAGTCATGTACAGTGGGCTCCACCTTGGATGAAGTCGCTGCACTCAAACGTGGGGCTGCGGTGGACAAGAATCTAATGTTCTTGACAACATTTCCGGTGAGTCTTCTTGCCAACATCTTGATATAATCCCTGTTTGTGAAAGGTCCTGCTTTCCTGTGTTTGATCTACTCCACGTTGCATATTGTGCTTAGATTACACTACCTGCAATTGGCTAGGCTCAATTCATGTCGTTCTCAGTAGGTGAGGGGAGCAATTTGGCGCACGAAACAGATTTGGCAGCATGTCACGTGACCCACAAACATGCTTTTTCAACTTTCTTCCCAATACGGCAACTTCTTTTACACACTAGCCATAAGCTAGAAATTAAATACTTAAGTCCACTCCAAGATCTTCCCAAGCCTGTCTCACAGAAACCGCAAGCATACGTACAGGACGACTTTTGTGCTCTAGAACACGCTCTGAAGTCTTAATGACCTCACGCTTGAAGGGAACAACAGAAGGTAAATCAAATAGCGACATACCCAAAAGACATTTTAAGGATTGCCTCGTAAGCTCCTTGGAAACAATGAACTCAGCATCTTTGTTTGCATTCTCATCAATGAACCTTAAGCATAGCTGAATGATTGTCTCGATGTAAGGCTTAATCATGTTTCTACTGTTTGGTTCAACAATAACGTTGCATATAATCGTGAGGATAGAGATTGCAATCTGGTTGCTTTTGCAAGACTCAATGGTATTAATTAGACCAGGAAGAAGACTTGATAAGTGTGACTTGTACAACTCCTCAGGCAAGAAGGTGAGGATCAAAGGCAGAGTGTAGTCTAGGTATGTGTCAGAGGCGGATTTCTGTAGTATGATCTCCAAAATTCTTTGCTTCCACATGTTTCTCAAGTGTAGGTTAGAAGATGAAAGTTTATTGAGTTTCCTCAGCATCAACACATCCGATTTTTGTTTCTTATAACTCACAATTAATGCGGTTTTGATATCTAACCCATTTTTTAAATTGATATTACCACCACTTGCATTGCTCTCACCATTGAGTACAGCAATATCGGCAACATCTGCGGATTCCTCAATCGGGGAAAAAATAATATTAATGGCCTTTGTTGCCTTTTGGAAGTCTAGTTCTCCAATAATACTGACAAACTCTTTGGTTGCCATTGAGTCATTCTTTATGATCAATCCGTACAAACACCAGATGGAAATTTCTGATACTTTCTTTCCAGTGTTGGTTTCACCAAAGATTTGCACGAAGTTATCCCAATTCAGATATTTATTGAAGATAATTCCACAACCAACAAAGATCTGTAGTTGAGTGAATTGAGAGGTAGATTTGACGTCACCACTGAGTTTGTTTACAATGGTATCAATAACAGTATGAACATCAACCTTTGCCTTCACGTCGACATCAAGATCAATACCTTGAGCAACAGCAAACAGCATAGGAAGGTGAACAAGATTTATGGAATATGACTGTTCACCCAACTCAAGTAGATAAGCTTCACCATCATCTATATGAACTGCTTCCATCTGTAGAACGTCACAAAACATATTGAATAGCTCCAACATTAATGAAAATGCATTACTATTTTCCAAACCAACAATGAAACGACGCAAAATTTGGCAGACAAAATGGAGAAGGATCTCATTAATTTCATTTCCCTGTTTGAGAATGAAGTGTAGTAGATTTGGTAAGAACTTTTTTGTCACCGTTTGCGTGTTATATGCAATTGGTAAGGAGACAAATAACGAAGTGAGCGCCTGTAAAACCAACTCAACAGGTAAATTACCCTGGGTATTGTCGAACCCTTCAACTGGCAGAAGATTACTTAATCTGATCGCAATTATTTGAACAAGCGATTGCGTCTGTGCAAGTTTGATTAGATAGTCCAAAATCTTGCATTTCTTCGACGTTGAGATACCTACATCATTGAGAACCATCAATAAGCCATTCACGACATTAACCACTTCATTTTCACATTTTGGTCTTTTAGCCACTTTAGCCAAAGCTTCCAAAAGTTCCTTCTCAATGATGGTGTTCATGTCAATAGTATCTTTCAAGGCGTTAGAGACTAGTAGTTCACCAAGCTTACTAACAAGTATTGGCATTTCCTCATCGAGTAAGCCAGATTCAGAACCCGTGTTCTTATCCAAGATATACGGTGACAAGATCAGGTTTACTGTCAACTGAATAGCCAACGTCCTCAAAGTAGTCTCCATTTCAGATGATTCCAAAGAAGTCTGCAATAACATCAAAATGTCATCACGGAAGGGAACTAATTGAGTCAAGAACTTGGAATTGTCAGCGAAGTAGGAAAGAGCGACAAGTAAAAGTCTCTTGTTTCTGATATCTTCAGCTGGTTGCTCAGCTGAAAATAGAGTAGTCAATGTCCTGTTGAGAATTTCATCTTCTCTATCTATCCCATCTTCAGTATTCTCCAAATTTGATTTTGCAGGCAATGAGATGATTGCAAGAGTTAAGAAGGATTGTAAAAAGCGCCTATTTCTCTCTGATAGCACTAAATTTTTTGACAGATCGTCAAATATTAACAACTTGTCATCAAATCCCAACTTCGAAGAGATGGCCTTTATAGAGATCAAAGCGGAGTGGAAAATCTGATCGGATTCATTGGAAGATTCTTCGTAGTAAGATAAAACTGCGGGGATTGAGACTAATTGTGCAAGCTCTTGATTGATAATTGTATACTTCAAGGTGTTCCACAAGGATAGGAAGTGTTCCGAGACAATCTTTGCTGAGAAAGCTTGAGATACAGCCGAAATCGTTGTCAGGATGTCCAATTTGACTTGCGATGATGTTGCAGCGTTATATTTTTCTACCAAGTTTGGAAATAGTTCTCCCGCATACAGTTCATTTGAAGATAGACATGTGTTCAAAGAGTCCTTGAGGGAGACAACTTGTGATTCTTGTGCCTCATTGGAGGATTTGAAAGAAATCGGATAGTATCTAAACATTGTATCAAATAATTCCTGAACATGTTCTGAAATGTCTAGCCTCTCAGAAATGGTTGGTAAAATCTGGAAGATAAGCAATAAATTATTGGGATCTTTCTCATTCTGAGAGATATGTAAGAAGCACTCTATTGCAAGTTTGTTAGAGTAGGAATCTTGTGGAGTGGACACAACTAGATGATTGAAGATTTTCAGAGTTGTAGCACGAATCAATTGTGGGTGCTCTTTTGGATTGTAATTCTTCGTCAAATTCTCTAAGACATCATCAGTCTTTTCAACGTTGCAGTATTTCATACGTGTCAAAGAATATAAGGATGACATAACATATTTAGTCACCGGTTTGTCAGTGAGTTTAGAGAACAAAAACGCCATCAAAACTTCAATGTCTTTGGGGAAGAGCTTTGAGGGTTGCAAATTGCTCAACACATCTGACAATAACTTGAATGTTAATACCCGAATATCATCATTGGTGGATGTGATATAAATCTGCAAAGCTTGAATGAAACCAAGTAATGTTAACTGGTTTTCCTGTATGAGACCGATCAATTTGTCATTGCAAGCTTTTTGCACTGTGGGATCAGAGGTGGCAATATACTCGTTGATGAACTCTTTGTGCCCAGACATGACTGAAAGACGAATGAATTCAGAATTGATGTTGGGGATGGAATAGTAGGAGGATACGAGGAACTTGAGTAGCAGACGTGTGAGTCTGATAGGGGAATTAGTGACAAATGCGAAATTGCCAATCTCTCAATCGTCAATCATCAATGGCCGGTCAGTGGTCAGCGATTAGAGCAAGTATCGCGGCGCGTGGAACTTGTGTTTTCCCATGACAACTCTGTGGGGGTTCGTTACTCGGCACTAACCATTTATGCATTTACGTTTTTGTACACAGCAGACAACCTTACATAGTTGCCAGATGGTGGATATACTGGAGAGTATACGGGACTAACTTACATTCGTTCGAATAGACCGTGCGATTGATGGGGATTTACAGAAAAACAAATATACAATAGTACAATAAAAGAAGGAGAGTTGGAAAATGTTCTAATCCATCAGCTCAACTCTAATGAGCAGCACCATATCAGGAGTAGGAGGTCAACAGTGGTGAGATAGTGCAAAAATCCAATATCCCGGAGGCCAGTGGTAGATAAAAAGGATATAAGAGAAACCTAGCAGAGACCTTGATCAATGTGTGCATGCTGCTTAATTAGCATTCTTCTTCTTTTTACCGAAGGAGAAAAGACCCTTCTTCTTTTGTTCTTCTACTCTTGGTGCAGGTGGAGTATAGACAGCTTGCTCGACAACAGGTTGGGATCTGTTATTGGTATAGATTGGTTGTCCATATTCGTCATACTGAGGTTGATTACCTGCTTGATAGCCGTTTGCGAGGGGAAAGTCATCTCTAACTCTCCAACCAACGATGTTCGTTTCCAGCTGTTCGTGATAGATTGGATCACCAGTGATAGAGTATTCAAAACCACGGATAGTGTCCAATGGTCTCTCATCTCTCGATCTGGAAGGATTTGAGACATCCGGGTTGACTATTTGCACACCGAAAATGTCAGTCAAGACACCGTTACCAATAGAGGAAGATCTGTTGTGTTGGTTTGCCTCTTCAAAAGGCTGAGCTTCATTGACAGCGTCCAAAATTGGATCATGAAGATTTTGGGAACGTGTTTTCATCCGCTTCTCGTCGGCACTTGTGATTTTAGGCTCGTAGCTCTTGGAGCCAGTCACTCCGTGTTCATCGACCTTGTTCTTCTTTCCGAATAGACCCATCTTGAAGCGTCCTGTTGTTTGTGATGGCAGGAATCCCAAGGGAAAGACTCTGCCCGAAGCCAAGGAAAAGCCCCCCTGCTGCTTGTCCGGCCTAGATCAACAGTTTCCGATTTTCATGCAGATGCGACAAGGCGCACTAGCCACTAGCTACTAGTGCCATTTATAAAATATAAAATGCACTAGAGACAAGCTAGACCGCGAAAAAAATGCGAAATTGAAAATGGGAACTCGCGTCAGCTATAGGAATTAGAGGTTAGAGGCTATAGCATGCTGGCACTATAATTTCCAGCTGCCCCCTTTTAGCTTCCTCGGCTAAGCTTCCCGATTGAGCAATTGGGCAATTTGTCTGTGCTCTACGCTCTACGCTCTACGCTCGATGATCGATACTCTGGTGTTGTGATTTTTCCCAAAAGGGTAATCTAATGAAGGCCCAAAGAAAACCTGCCCTGTTTTAGGGGACTGCTACGGTCCAGTACTAATGGTTGGAGATGATGCGAAACGAACAGTATTAATCTCGGAGTAAGGCTCTCATCTTCTCTGGGAAGAACATCTCCCTTGGTTCCTGCATTCTTGGGAAATCCTGTAAGTTTTGCTACCTGCCATCCATCCATCCGAACTCCTGGTATCAGATCAACGACAACTGCTACTTCATCCACCACACACCCCGCCCATCATCAAGAAAATATAGTTACAGAAGAAAGCGAAATGATGTTAAAGAGTAAGAGATCGTCGTTTGAGAATGTTGATGTTGTCGATCGAAATGATGAAACTGCATACCTTTTTCGAGAGTCATCTCAATTTCCATCTCTTCATGGTAAAACCAATATTGAGTCCATGTCATCTGGCAGAAAAGCTCCGCTCTCCAAATTGTCCGGCAATACCATATTTGCCCGAATGTCAAGGGATAAACATAACTCATTTAAGGATACATCTACTTCAGTATACCAAGACCCACGTTCGATGATAACTAAGAGTGAAAGTGATCTATCTGATCAGAACACTCTACTTACGCAACATTCCAACTCAACAGTTGCAAGCTCAATTGGAGAATCTCTTGTATCATCCAATTGTGAGATACCTAGACACAATATCACTAATAACGATGGTATACACAAGATTGGAAATCATTTCACGCAAAAGGGGGGTAGTACTTACTCAGTTCAATCCTATCAGAAGGTGGCACTGAAAAATGTTTCCGTGAGCAACGTTGTTCTTATCAACAACTTGCCATATCCTGTGCAGATTGAGTTTCCTGCTAGAATATCGAAAAGATCTAGAAATGAGGCTCAAGAAGTCAATTTTGATCAATCAAACACCTCTACTAATACCATAAAATACACTACAGATACTCCAATACCCGATGTTCAGGGTTATCACGACTATGACCCTCTAATTCAGCTAATTGATACCTATAATCAATAACTTTGATACCCGTTCGAACAATTTCCTATATGCATGTATTCCTAGGTTGCTTTTACAGTCATTATTAATTGTTACATAATCTTTAACACTAATTCCATACACTACACGACTTATTCCATAATGGTAGACAATTCCAAGGTATCGTTATTCGTGCTTTTGGAGTCATCGATGTTCTCTTCAGTAAAGTCACACTCAGTACTGCCCTGACTAGTATCATTGGTGCTCCGCCTCTCATACAAAGTGATGGTTTTATCGTTCAGTTGAATCTTCTCCACTTTCAGAGGATTCCCACTTCGTTCAGTATCGATCTTGTTGTTAATCAAATTCTTCCATAAATGCTGACCGGCAGCCTTGCTCTTTCCATCGCGTTCCGAAATAATCTCAGTACGAGAACTTTTCGGGATGACCATAGTAGATAATCTCGCTTGAGGTGGGTTCTCAAATCGATGATATTCATCGTCAGAAGAATAATCCTCAGGAATGAGATTGACTTCTTCAAGAGCCTTTGGATTATGCCATATCTTTCTGCTCTTATTTTCAGAAATATTCTCCTCGATGTCACCAGGTAACTGATGGAACTTCAAAGAACGATGTCTAGTGGTCTTTGCCGACGGAGTATGTTTTAGATTGATTTCTGGAGTCACTGGTCTCAAAATCAAGTCAGAACCACTGCTGTTTAGCATTCTCAAAATTTCATTAGAAGCATCCTTAGCTTTCTTTTCCTCCTGTACAGGCTTTTTATTACGCAAGCCAAATTGATTTCTTGCTTCATCTTGTGTGTTTTTCGGAATTGTTTCCTCATAAAGGTCCCGGTGATCACGACTACTCTCGAGTTCATTTTGATCACTCGGATAATTCTTCTGTAGTTCCAGAGGTGTAGGTTCCTTACACCCAAAATCATCCATCTTCATCTCCAGCCCGCTTGGGGGCCCGTACTCAGAATCATCAATCTCCAGTCCGGTTGGGGGCTTATATTCAAAATCATCAATCTCCAGTACAGTTGGGGGCTTATAATCAAAATCATCCATCTCCAGTCCTCCCGTAGACCTATACTCAAATACATCATCATGCCCTGGATTTTTGGGAGTCCTTGGTGGACTATCCAGCTCGAGTTCCAGACCCGTAGGTGCCTTGTATTCATATGGATTTTGGTCTGTGCAAATGTCTTCACCATCATAGTGTAGCTCAAGATTCGGCTTATCCCCACCATTATTAAATTCATTCAGACCAAACATATCTCTATTGAATAAAGCGTCCGTTTCATCGTCATCATCGTAATTATTATAATTAACGTCTTCATCAAATCCATCAGTGATTCTTCTCGAGCCCGAACTAAAGTCTAGTAGATTACCTTCCCTTTCTTTGGCTGTACCAAGAAATTGCTGCAGTTTCATTTGGTTCACACGATCGCTGTCCACGTTTCTTTCAGATTCAACTTGTTCCTTGGATTTGTAAAATCTGATAGATGACGTCCTGTTTCGCATAAACGAAAATTGTGATTTTTGTGAGTTGGAATCATCATAATCATCATCATCATCATCACCATCTCCCTCACTATCATCACCCCCATCACAGTTATCTTCATCACCATTACCATTTACGTTATCCACATCACTATTACTTACATTTCCATAGCTAGATTGCCGATCAAGGAGTGGATTTGAACAAGTACTATGCGTTCGTAGTATACTCTTTGGTGAGCTTAAAAATGAGTTGTCTTGGTTCTCATTTTTGAATGAGCTAATACAAGGAGAAGGCAATGGATGACTAGGCTCGATGGTTTCAATATTTAGAAGAGAGTCACCAGATGTATCACCGACGCCTTCCACCGATTCGGCAGAGCCTATTTTGAAAGGAACCTTCAGTAACTTACTATCATTCAGAGGTAAACTCAATACAGATTCTGATCTCATTTTGGAATTGGTGAGATTGGATAGTTGTGAAAATTGCGCATGGGGAAGTGTTCCAGAAGGTGCTGGGATCTCCACTTTTCCTGCTTTTTGACTAGCGGATAGAGATCTTGGGCTTGCATTATTTGACCAGTCATGTACGTACGTACCCTTTATAGTATCGGCTGGTGCCCAATCTTTGGCGAAGGAAAACGTTTCGGATGTGCTGGAAGACACCTTTTGTGGTGAATACGAGTAAGAGGCCCCTTGTTCAAAAGTTTTCCTGGGATTTGAGTAGAGTTCATGCAATTCAACGGAGGAGGTTTCTTTGTTTGATGAAGTGTTCTGCGTGAATGGCCGTCTGGAAGAAGAATAATGTCGTTGTAAATTACCATGTGTATTTTTGGGTGTCGTTGGAGAGCCGTTCCTTATCTTCTCTTCATGATCAGAATTTGCATAAGTCGGCGGCATCAATATTCCCAGAGATCTTTTTCGTGTTGCATCTTTAATTTTAGACTCTGATAGACTAGCTGGTACCGCATCTCGTGGTCTGGCATCTTGCCACACACGTAGGTCAGTTAGAGAACCCTTATTTCTCAAAAAATTCTTGAAGGTGTTAAACTTTTGCTTGGAGGGAGATTTTGAAGGAGAATTGGGAGTCGATATGTCTCCCACATATTGTGGTTTAGCTGGTGGTTTCAGCTCAGACATATTAAGAGTCGTATTGACCTTTAGCAGATGAATAATTTGACACCTTGGTTGGAACAGAATAGAAAGTTAATCCTTGCGGGATAAAGTATTCCTCTATAGACTAAAGGAAGGTTCTTTCTAATGAGCTTATCAGCACAATCTGGAGATAAAATTGCTCAGAATGATGATGGCAATACTACTTAACCAATTTGACTTCTTGGGATTGACATCCCTCTGGTGGCTGGTCATCGCAGGAAACTAGTGCGGATTTACGATTGGTAATGCGGCTGCAATTTTCCATTTCCATAAAATTAGGAGGACCAAAAGCGCGTGCACGTTACCACTTAATACCAACTACCAACCCACGGCTTAACTAGCATACATCTCATACTCCAATCGATACTGATAGATTTATACTTATATCACCATATTCTATATATTAGTGACATAGATACTTTGTACATACAACATATAGAGAATGGAGAAGAACAAAAAGACACGTGAAATTGTGTAAGCGTGTTATGTTTAATTAGAATAATGCAATTCAAACACTAACAACTTTGGAGATTAGCAAAAGATTGTCTATTTCTTCTTCAACATCATTTGGTAACCACCCAAACTCAATTTTTCGTTACGCTCCAGAATGGAGTTCACACGGTCGGATAATCCTCGTACGATTTCACCCATACCACCTTCCTTTGCTTCGAAGATCACAGATTTGCTATTATCATCATTGAACTTTAAGTGACCCAAGACCTCATCACGAGAAAGCAAAGCACCAAGTGTGCTACAAACCTTAGATTCTTCAAGTGCAAATCTTCTTGCCAACTTCGACACAGCATAGTTTTTAACAACACCGGCGTTGACGTATGCCCAAGTCTTCAATGATTGAATCTTACATGATTCGACGATCATTTCCTTCAAGGAGTCTAGACCAGTCATACCATCAGCATTCACAACAGAGATACCTGGCATCATACCCCACACGCGTAATTCAGACAAGATCGTAGAAGCTGCCTTCCAGTTGAACTTGACCAATTGGTGGTATGCTTCAAAAACGTAATCTCTGGTTTCTTCAGCAGGTCCTTGGAAGTATTGTCTTTCAGTGTAGTCAAGGATACGCTTGAATGATCTCGAAGCGTTCTTGTTTAGATTTTGTGATTGACTGTGTGCTTCACTACCGGCGTAGTTGATAGCTCCTGGAGTAGAACCTTGATATGATTGCATTGCCATTACTGGTACTTCAACAAGTAATGAAGCAATATAGTAGGCAATATCAATCAATTCAATATTGATATGAGTGTGGAACGGCACGTACTTACCCTTAGAGCTAGCATCCACATTAGGCGTATTACTCTTGTTGGAAAAGTAGATTCTACCCTGTCCTAATAATTCTCTAGTATGTTGACTAGTAACGACTTCATGTAAGATAGTCTGGGTCTCTTCGATCAAACCAGCACGGAACGCAGCAAGACCCAATTGAACGATAGCACGATTGAATAGAACTTGAACACCTGGTTCAGAGGTATGGATGGTAGTTTGAACATGGGTCAAGTGCAAGATATCACGTGCTTCAAAGAATTGGTTGGTTGCAGCATAGTAGTAAGCTTGCACCAAAGCTGCACGCTTCCTGTAAATAGAAGATGGTGCACCGGAGGAGTATTCGTAGATGTGAGAACACAATGCATCAATGAGCTTGTTAGTTTGTTGCTGACTGAGTAAGTCCGTTGGCTCTGAAACTGTGATCTTTGGAATGGAAGTACTTTCATCAACGATCAATTCATTCCAGACGTTTAATTCTGATAAAACAATCAACTTGACAGGCTTGTAGTAAATGTGCTCAAGTCTTTTGATGATGATACGACAGAGTTGGTCACCTTCTGGTTCTGCAAGCTTTGCGGCAGGAACGACACGAGTCAAGTAAGCTTCAGCTCTCACAATGAGAGAATAAAGTTTGGACTCATCTTGTAAGAGTCTGATGTACTCGGACGAGTTTGGATCAAGATATAAGAGATGGGATGTTAATTCGTCCGCCAGTCTTTCAACGAAGGAAGCAATAGAACCAACAATCAAGTGTCTACCTTCGCTATCAGCCGGTGGTGGCGTAGTGATGTCGTCATTTGATGGTGCAATTTCAGTGACGACGTAACTCTTATCATCATCTAAAACGTCAAGAAGTTTGGAGATGTCCTCCAACGCAATATTCCAATGGTCAGCTGGCATAAATTTCTCCTTGGAGGAAAGTTCGTAACGCAAAGAAACTGTCAAGTTGAGAAGGACAATCTTCTCATAAGTAGACTCTGAGATGTTTAGTAAGTCGTTAAGAGTCTTCAAATGTTCGTTGAGATCGACACCCTTCTTACCACGAGATTCAATGATAGATTGAACAATGGCGAATAAATTAGCAATGGAGACATCCATTTGCTTATCTTCAGAATCAGATTCACCCAAGAGGTTGGATTCGTCCTTACCTGCTTCATAAGCTTCTGGATCAGCTCTGTATAAATCAACTTGTTCCGTATAGAGCCTGACTTCTTTCTTGACTCTTTGCTTCAAGATGTTCAAACTCTTACCTTCACTTGCACTCAATTTTCTTGCGTCTCCATCCTTGGAGCTGGTTTCATTGTTGACAGCATCTTCTAGAACAGCAATTGCCTTAATAAAACTTCTTGGAATAGAAATATGATATTGGTTATGCTTGTATGCAAGTTTGTAGAGCTTGTCAAACTCACCAGCAAGACGGACCCATTCCTCAACCATGGATAAGTTCTCAATTTGATCAGTGATGGAAGCCAATTCATCTAAGTACTTATCCTTAGCAGACTTGACAACTCTCTTTTCATCTCCAGAGTCAGAATCAGAATCATTGTCACCCTTCAAAAAGTCCTTCTTAAGGAAATAAGAACGGCCCTTTGGTGCAACATCGGAATCAGAATCAGAATCAGAGTCATCGTTACTCCAATCGTCTTCATCATTATCATCTTCGTCTTCGTCAGATGCATCGCTTGATTTCATGAATGCGGATTTCTTCGCCTTTGTTGCTTCGTCGTCTTCGGATTCATCAGATTCAGAATCTGCTAAGCTTTCTTCATCGCTGTCATCCGAGTCTGCGGTGACCAACAATTTATTTGAAATTTGCTTCTTTTGTTGTAAGTAGCGCTCGTCATCAGAATAGTATAAAGAGTCTTCGTCTGAAGACGACTCCGAGTCGTAAGAGGCACTGAAAAAGGTAGACATGGTGATATTCCAGTTTAGTCTCTTTTAGTGTCTGTGCTTGGTGCAAGTAGATTTCACGAGACTTTCCCTAACACAGATCTTTCGCCCAGCTGACGCACTCCTTGAAATGTCCATCGTCGTCTGAAGCAAATTTTCAGCGTCGCTTCGTCTCCTGTGTTGAGTGTTGAAAAATTTGAAAAGCATGGTAATTATAAAATCCGTGCACCAGTAATGAATACGGCTCCCAAGCTTGCAACTTGCAACTTATCACTTGCTACTTGCTACTGGCGCATTCAAATACTGATAGTTTTAGACATAAATAAGACAACTGAAACAAAAGCTGATCGTACAGTTCGGGCGAATTTGAAACTGTCTTAGTTCACTAGACGAAGCCCACTTCCAGTAGCACCAATCTCACTGACGAGAGTGACCTTACAAAGCTTACCCTTCCATGCTTCCTTGTAACCAACACCTAGGAACTTCTCACGTACAACTCTCTCTCCCTTATAAATAGGAACAAAATCACCAGCACAAATCTCCCATTCAGCAAATGGATCAAAGTCAATTGTTATTGCATCAGTGGCAATGGAATCCGCCTTTGCTTGTATCTTCTTAGCTTGTTCAGCTCTAGTACCACTTGACATAATCTTTAAGAACTCACCTGCAAAATAAGATGCGTAATGGTAGTTTTTAGCCTTGAAAGACTGGGTCATAGCCACTTGCAAGGCATTCAAGCGATGTGCAGGCTGAAGCTCAACGTGGGTGAAGTAGGCTGCAAGTTCTAGATTTCTCTTCACCTCAGTTGCAGGAAGTGCACGTCTTGCCAGTTCAATTTGTAGACCAAGAATGTAATTCTTACAGACGTTCAAGATAGCATGACATCTTTCCTCATTATCCTCGGAGACGGAAAGGGTGGCAACTATGTAAATAATTTTTCTGAAAATTTCAATGGAGGATTGCAATTGGTTAGCCTTGAATAACTTGAAACCTTCCTGTAATAAATTGTCAAGGTCATCATAGCCAGGAACAAATGGAACAATAACCTGGTCTTGTTCAAATTTATCATGGTCATATGCGTAAACTGGTGCACTACCAACCTCAATGCCCGCCTCATCGAATGTGGAGATACTGAGCTTAGAAGCTGTGTAAACTTCCATATAACGTTCCTTTAGTGGAGCAAAGTTTTTTATACCTGCTTGCTTGTTCAACATGTTCGCAGCAACATCAAATTTACCTGCAGCAATGTATGAGCCAGCCGTCTTCGAGTTTTTAATCCAAGTTCTGATTTCCTTTGGCAAAGCCGCATTCTCAGATGAATCTTCAAATTCCTCTTGAATATCCTCAACGTCAAAGTCTTCGAGATCTTCGTCACCTAGATCCCATGCATCTTCATCACCAGCTGCACCATCATCGACAATTAAGTCATCATCAAGAAGATCAACGTTGGTTTTGTAGTCGACCTCTGCAGTTGGGGCAGCTTCATTATCTTCTAACTTGAGTTCCTCAAGGTTGCCAGATAATGCTTGTTCAAAGAATGACAACTTAGCTTCACTCAATGGCCAGTTAGGTGATTTCAATTCATTAACCGGTTTCAAAACACCAGCTGATTGATTCTTCGAAAAATCTTTTGGTAGAGAAACATCATTGAGGGAAACCTCTGCCTGCTGCAAAATTGATTCTGCGATATCATCTAGACCATTCGATTTTGCAGTGGCATATGCCAAAGGTGTCATACCAGTTGCCAAATAGGTTTGAATCTTACGTTCAACATCGCCCAAATAAATGGAGTTGGTGATCAAAGAGCCATAATCTTGACGGTTCTCAGCTATAGCTGCCATCTTAGAAAGCTTACCAGTTTCTCCAACAGTCAAATAGAGGAATGATAATTTGTCTAATAGGTGCAACTGTTGGTAAACGAGTTCAACAATTTGAGTATTACCCTGAGTGAGAGCTTCCTTGCCCAACTTCTCCCAAACTGGTTTGGTATTAATCTTCTTAGCTTCACTCAAAGCAACGTCTAGATTATGACATTCAATAGCCAAGTCAAATCTGGTTTCTGGGTCCTGAACGAACTGTAAGGCGACTTCAGGGTAACCAGATTTTTCTAAATATGCAATGATATTTTCACCAACTAAGTTAGAACCTGAAATAATTCTTAAGACTTCATTGAACTTCTTGTTAATCAATGCCTTCTTGAATCTGTATTCGGTTGGATCGATGGTCAAGCATTCCACTTCACCCTTCCTGTTCAAACAGAAGCAATTGGATCCAGATACCTTTGTAATGTACATGGTGTTCTCCAAAGTCTTAATGGTACCTCTGTCACCATTCAACAAGACGTACTTGATGTGATTCAAAGTAGAGTAGATCAAAACATTGGTATCATCCCAAGCTGCAGACTTGATTCTGATGGTCTCGTGCATGGACATGACGGTTTCAAACTTCCTGTTAACAATAACAATAGTATGCTTGGAAAATAATGCCAAGAATTGGTTATCATTAGACCAGGTAGCGTACTTTGCGTTGTTCATTTGGACGGAACCAATTTCCTTCTTTTGTTGAACATCATATAAAACCACGTTGGTTGGTTTCAATAACAAAATATTACCAGGAGTCGCTGGAAGGATATCCTTAACCTCTGAATCTAATGTAATAGATTTGGTCACATTATTGTTCAAGTCATGAATGTCCAATTTGTGGGAAGACTTGACAAAAGTAACAAATCTGTTTCTAGCAATGAAGTGAGCAGAATTTGCCTTACCATCACCCTTGATGGATGGTTCCAAAGCACCAACTATTTCCTTTGGCAAGTTAAAATAAGAGTAAGCGCCATTGTCGTTATCGCCAGATTGAATCAACATCGAGTTTTCAGATGGATTGAAAGAAATGTTCTTAATTTTATTCCATGGTAGCGCAATCTTCTTCAAAGACAATAATGGCAGGGAAGTTGCCTTTGCATTAAAGTCATACTTCTGGACTTGATTATCATTGTTGATGAAGAAGAGTTCTTGTACTTGGTTGTTTGAGGAGTTCAAAGTTGATGCCGGTCTCTCTCTATCCAATTTGAAAACCATGACACCCGAATCATGACAAGCTGCAAACAAGTTGATATGTGGATGTGCAACAACCATCCAGAATCTGTCGTTTTCCCTCTTGAACTGCTTAACAGGAGATCTTGAGTTCAAATCCCATGTTCTGATGGTCTTATCCTCACCTACGGAAATGATGAGATCTTCAGTAGGGTGGAATAAAACGCATGGAACGTTGTTAGTATGGCCTCTACAACCATCAACCTCCCAAGCTCTGGTTTCGCTCATTCTCCACAACTTCACAGCACGGTCATCACCACCAGAAATAATCAATGGCAATTCAGGGTGGAAAGATGCCCAATTAACACCCTTGTCATGACCCTCAAGGACGTACTTAACAACAGCATCTGTGTTTCCAAAAATATCTTGTTGAGGGGGTTGGTTTCTATTGTACTGGTCGTACTGGTTCATGGAAGAGTGTCCACCAAAGTTGTTACCAGCTGGAGCAGAGTGTTTCTTGATTAAGCCTGAAATGTCCCAGACTCTCACGGTTTGATCTAAGGATGCAGAGACAATCAAATCTTGCTTTGGGTGGAATTGGGCACACATAACGTAGTGATTGTGACCAGTTAAGCAAGCAATCTCCTTTCTGTTTTGCCAGTTCCAAATTCTGATGGTCTGATCGTCCGAAGCAGAAATGATCCAAGGTAATTCATGATGGAAGAAGACAGTTCTGACGTAGTCCAAGTGGCCGGTCAATGTAAACATACACTTTCTGGTTTGAGTGGACCAAACCTTGATGGTGTAGTCATCACCACCAGACACAAAGATTGGTTGAGTAGGATGGAAAGCGACACATCTGACAGGACCGTCGTGATCTTCAAAACGATCAATCAAAGTACCCATACGATAATCCCACAGCTGAATGGTGGAAGAGTGTAATGAAACAAGTAACCATGGTCTTTTTGGGTGGAAAGCAACACCCTTAGCCCTAGAAGACTTGGATTCAAACTGTAGTAGCATAAATGAAGGGCCCAAGCGCCATTGTCATTGACAACGGTAGGATTGTGATTCTTGTTAGTAACGTTACACAATGGAAGAGGAGGCGTAGTGAGCAATGTGCCCGATGGGCTCACCAATGCGCCGCAAAAAAGGAACGTACCTTAGTTAGCACCTTCATCTTGACGAGTGGATGCGTGTTTGCCGTTTAGTGACTCTTAGAAAGGTTGCAACTGAGCGGTCTCCGACGCCTCTACGACGTGGTACACCAAAAACCAATGGACCGACACCGCTCGTTGAAGGCAGATCGAAATCGGAAATCAACACATGGCGTTTGCGAATTTCGCATTTTGCGATTTTTTCACTACAGGTGTTTAAGGTTTAAGGCCAATTATACAGAAATACCGGATGTTCACTCAACTTTCGGCCTTTTAGCAGGTGGGGCATCATCTCCAGCTGCACCTTCAAGCTGTGGAGTCATCCATGTATCTAACGTTGCCAAAAACTTGTCGACATCGCCTATGATGTCTCTTGGTATGGATGCTCGAAGTTTAGTGACGGCCAGCTTTTCACGTTTCAAGGAGTGTTTCCCACGCACAAACTTCCACTGGTCCTTAAGGAACGCCACTAAATTGCTGTAGCATTTCCTTTGAAAATCCGTCATGTTCTCTGTCGATTCCGAGCTCTGTAGATAGTACGCTATAAGCCATACAAATTTGACAAAATTGGGGAACTTGAACTGATCGTTGACACGCGTCGCAACTTCAACCTGATAAGTCTTGAGATGATTCTCCAAGCTTAAAAGATTCAAATAGTTGCCACCAATAATGAGACTATCCTCTAGCGTGTAAACGGCATGTATCCACATACTTGGAAGTAATAATAAATCTCCTGGGAATATATCAATGACCATGCCATTATTTATGTATTCTCTTGGAACGCCATCATTCCTCAGCCTTGCATTATCTTTGGCAGTGATGGGTTTTAGCAGTGAAGGAAACCAAACTTTGTTCTGGTCATCTGAAAGGCACCATTTCTTGTACACGTCAATGTTGCTTGGAGTTGGTGGGATGAGAATGAACTGTTTGCGGCCGCACATGGGTGAATAGTAGACGGACGTACCAGCAAAATCAATGTGAAAGTCCGTATAGGACCCCGCAATGGACATGAGAATGTATTTCTGCACTTTTGGAGGGAGAACATCATTCTCTTCTAGTAGTGACGACAATGTTGTATTTTCGTTATCCTTATCGAATAGCTTAAGGACAATATCCAAATCTGTGACAACCTTAGGGACTCGCACTTCTTCACCAAGTTCTGTATCACTGATCTCCAAACTAATGACATTTCTGATTCTATCTCGTTCTTCCTTATTCTGCTTGAAATAATCACGCCAGCGTTTCATATCCCAACGTGGTGAGTTATTCTGCGTCATCACATCCATCACGGGGACTTTATGCTCTTGCCCGATTTTATCTGTCACTTCACCAATATCGTAGCATGGTATATGGAAATCGATTTTTATTCGAGGATTGTAAGTTTCCTTTACATTTGGGTTAGCACCACGGATTAATATCGGTTTAATGAGTTTCGTGTCGTGTATCAGTTTCTTCAATGAATCATCATTAAATTGTCCCTCTTCATTATAATACTCGGACTCAACACCTTCAATCTCATCAATAAGACAAACAAGATCCGAGAGTTTCGTGCCTGATGCTTGGAATTTGTCGTTAAAATTGTTGAACTGTGCAATATGCGGATGCACGTTCAGTTCCTGGATGGTATGCGATTCATTCAGTGCGGCATAATCAATACGTGGACGCGCACGTCTGTTTCTCTTGCCTTCGACGACTTCCATTTCCAACAATTACGGGCTTAACAACACTTGAAGTGCCTGTCTGTGCTGGTGTGGTATTGCTGATCACCGTTACTGGCAGTATGATCTGAACATCTGATTTGATATATTTGATCCCAATCGAGTTTCGCATTTTCTCAATATTCGCATTTTTTCAGTTCCGCAGCCGTCCAACATTCATGAAACTTCATCTTCTCCATTCTTTCACTGATACACAGTTTATCCTAAGGTATTCATTAGAGGGAGGAAAATAGCCCAACCAACTTATACCGGGCATCCACAGACCACGAAATGTTTAAGAGAAGCATACACACAGCGAGTGTGTTAAGAAACGCCGCATCTTCCAGCTCTAAGGCATCATCTTTTGGTAGCGTCAAGAAGATACTCGACACTGCCAATGATATGAACAAGTCACAAAGCGAAAGGGTCATCATCGATTCACGTTTCATTCCTGAATTCTACAGCAAGACCACATATGATCCCTTTGATTTTTCCATCTCATCACAAAGATACCAGAGTAAGGTGTATAAGACCAAGGAGGCAAAGGTGATGAAATCTTCTTCTTTTAACGCACCAGAGATCAACCCTATAGATTTCTACACGTTACCACATTTACTCAGCAACTACATGAACTCATCTGGACAAATTTTACACCGTTCAGTGACAGGCTTAGCACCAAAGAAGCAAAAGCAGGTTGCCAAGGCAATTAGAAGAGCTAGATCGTTCGGTCTCTTGAGTTCTGTGGCTAAGGATGTTTCCACGTTCCCAAAGAGAGGTTCTACTTTATGATGTTTGTCTATTAGATAAAATATGGACCCTTTTTTTTGTCCCTGTATATAGGTAACGATACAACTCGCCACGACTTAGAGCTTAAGGGTTTAAAGCCCGCGGAATGTAAGGTACACGTCGGTGCCTTTCCCCCATACACTCTGTAACTTGATATCACCATCGAAAAGACGACAATACGTCAAACTCAATGGTAATCCATACCCCATTCCTGCGACTGCGTTATTCTCTGCATTGGCAGCATCTGTCGGTGAAGCATTAGCATGAATGTCGACTTTACCAAGGGTGCCATTTATTTCGAGATCTTCAGGGGTGATACCCAAATCGCGTTTGGCAGCTAGGGTATCTGTCTCCCCAGAAGATGTGAACATGGAATGAGGTACACTAGAACTTTTGACTGTGGTGAAAGAATATTCCCAGAGTTTATTTATTATATCCGGTGGTATCCCACCACCTCTATCTGATATTTTGATTTGTAATGTTGGTGATTGTTTTGTGTTATTGAGAACAACTAACACATCGACTGGTTCTGTTGTATTTCTTTCAATTACGGCTCTAGAAGCATTTTTCAACATTTCATTAAACACGTATTCGAGATGGTCTTCAAAATATGGGAATATGACAGGATCATGTACGTGTAATTCGTCTAAATCGATATCTTCCTCAGTTGTTTGATGAGAACCATCAATTATGGCAGTGGAGACCCTAATATTAATTTTTTCATAATATTTCAGCATTGTCATACCACCGACAAAATCGACACTGCGGGCGAGAACTTCTAGGATGTTAAGTCTCTTATAAAGCATTCCCTTATGTGTATCTGTAAGGGCAATGTGATTGTTCGCAATGAGTCTCATCAAGATACGTTCTCGTAAATGTTCATTGAGAAATTCATTCTCGTTGAATGCTGAGAGAGCTGATTCTTTCATTCCTTGTTTGAGATCAATGATGTTATCTTCATGCATGGCCAATATCTGTTTTAGAATTTCTTTAAAGTTCTCATTTTGTTCATCTTTAGTTATCTCGAATGATAATATACCTGTTAATTCCGCCGTTCCCGTGAATTGAACTAGAAGAGAATAACTTTGAAGGTATGCGGACCAAATTTTTGCCATATGTGGGTTCATCAAGGAAATATAGGGTAATTGTGACAATTTACACAGTCTTCTAGTTGTAAGAATAAGCAGTAGTTTAAGAGATTCATTGGCATTCTCAAGTATTTGAGAGTGGCCATTCTTTAACGTTTTCTGAAAGTTTGGTATAGGCTGTGCAGCTATATCATAAATGAGTTTGTGAAGTAAGAGTCTCTCACGTAGTGAAACTTCCGGTAATACAGTTGTGGATATGGAAGTTGAGAGAATAGAATGCGTGTAATGATGTCGCCTAGTGTAAGGTGTGCGTCTTGCTGAAATGAAGGTTGGTATGAATGCCGGAACTGTTCTAGTCAGGAAAGGGATAAGTACAGGCCGCAGCGCCACGTGTGATGCTGCTATTCTGGTGAGAGCCTGCATTGTCAAAGCAAGATTTCAATAGACAGTGTCAAATATTCGACCTGTAGCGATAAGAAGTTGTGGAACTCGCTGCACTTTATAAAGTCCTCCGAAACCCGAAACTGAAAAGCTGTTCTCGTGAGGGGAGAGCCTTTTTCAGTGGCCAGTAGCCAGTAGTATTGTAGCTATAGAAGAAAACAAAAAGCCGTTGGCGCGAGAGCGCACCATTAAGTTAACAGTATAATGGGAAAGCGCCGGATTCCGCCGGCTGACCGCGAAGCTGACAGGGAGTGGAGGCTCAGCCCAGTCTTATTGCTGTACATGAGGGAAGGGAAGGGAATGGCACGATTACGTACAGGTTTTGTAAGTGTAAATAGTAAGTGAGAAATCATTGATCATTAAGCCAGATGCTTGCTGGCTACACATTAAACAGAGAAACAAAAAGGAAGGTGAAAATATATGTAATTGCAAAAGATGTAGAAGTGAATAAGAAGTTTAGGCATTGGATTTAATCCAACTTGCTTTCAAAGACTGGCAATTGTAAAGCAGTGACTCTAACATAAGAGTTTTGTCTGTTTGCCAAACCTGCGTATGCATTGTACCATGCAATGAAGGCGACAACGACACCAAGGACACCACCTGCAGTCTTACAACCTGGAACCTTACCTAAATCTGCAATTGCCAATAAGAGGAAGGTCACAGCAAGAAGGAAGAATAGTGAAAAGAATGCTAAAGTGGATTTCATAGTGCACAGAGTCAACATGAAAGTAAATAGACACCAACCCAATAGATAGAATCCAACTGCATTTTGTAATTCAACAGGATCGGTGTAACTATCAGCGATACCAAACCAAGGAATGGAGATTGCACCAAATGACATCCAGAATCCACCATATGAAGATAGAGCAACCGCACCAAAAGTATTTTCAACAGACATTTCCCACATACCGGCAAGTAATTGAATAAATCCACCATAGAACATAGCAAGACCGACAACTACACCGTTATTACTAACTCCCATTGCACCTGCATTGATAAGAGAGAGAACAAAAGTAGTGAGAGCAAAGGCACTTAAACCTAATGGAGCTGGATTAGCAAATTTGTGCACAGAAGGAGCAGATAAACCCGGGTTTAAAGTACCACCGAAAGCGTTAAGTAGGTCTTCCCTTGCAAACTTCTTATTACCCAAATAGACGTAGTTACCATCTGTGGATGTGGTCACTTTTGAGATGAGATGGTCAGAGTTGTTGTAACCTTGGCCCTCTCTGTCATTGTAGAGACCCATTGGAGGGGAATTGTTTGAGTTGGCGGTATTTTCGAGGTGCTCGTCTTGCGAGACTTGCTTTTCGATATCGTTGAAATTAGACATTGTGTTTGTATTGTTTGTGATTGTGGTTGTGATTGTGGGTGATTAGTGTTGCAAAGTTTAGATGGAAGGAAAGGACCCTGAGTTTGTTCTCTTCCGTGTTAGCCAGAGCAGTTCATTGGTTCCGGCCTGCTGTCCTTTTATAGGCTCCTCTAATGGACACGCAACGGGATCTTCAATTGAACCCTGTGGGGTAAGCCTTGCAGGGCTGACCACACTATACGGCTGGTTTGCACCTTCTCCACTGCCCAGTTTTGCTGCACCCCCCGACTCTCCTCCAGCACCGGACACCGGAAGCAGGGAACCGCAGCGCGTCCCCGCAAAAGATACTGGCGTGTTACTACTCGATTTGGACATGCGATTACCGATTACCGCACTCCGAGCAAGAGTGCTGAGTACTCCGCTCTCTCCGCACCCGAACTTCGGTCTATCTATAACTATCTACAGGTATACCAAACGGATGTACATGAAAGACATGTGCCTATAAGCCACACAGGGCTGTGCCCTAATCCTTAATATAGTACCAATTTGTGACCCAGCCATGTGGGGCTATACACAAGATATACCTAGTACTGAGCCGCCGCGTGTGGCTGGTAAGTTGGGAAGCCATGGCTGACAGCTAGTACTTGAGTGCCCGTGCAATGCCAGCGACACGACCCATAGCTGCTGCGCCACCACCACCGCCAGCGACGAGACCATCGCCAACGTATGTCCAGTAGGCCTCTTGTAACCGGGCCATGGTTTGCATCTGTGCTTGTGGGCCCGCTCTCCGTGCACTACGCACAGCTGCCGCCACCGCCGCTGGGGTTGCCGCAGACACACTAGAGGGCTGCTGAGTGCTAACACCAGCACGCTTCACGGGCGGCACCACGCCAATTCCGAGTCCGCTTCGCAGTAGCATCAACGCCAGCTCCGTGCGGCCTCCGTCGTTCCGCGCACCCGCTCCCCACATGGCATCGCCCTCGCCACGCAGTGCTGCTGAGCCCCCTTCGTCTCCACCACCAGCACTACCGCTCTCGGAGTTGGAATCGGAGTCCGAGTTCGAGTTCGCACCGATCACAGGCGCACACAGGGTCCCGTCAACGGCTGCACCCTGACTATCACGATCACGATCGCTGTCACTGAGTCTACCACTGGCACCACCGCATTCCCCAACCGAGAGACACACGCCACTCGCAGTTCTTTCAACACCGCACTCCGCAAGTACCTCCCCTCCCATGGCAGATGCGCCCAACCGACCGATGGCAACAACACTGCTACCGCGCAGCTCCCAGTTCACACTATGGTGGTGCACCTCCATCAGTAGTTCAACAACATCTTTAACAGTACCATCTTCTTTGCGTAAATCAGAGTACTCGTAATCGTATTCGTCGTATTCGTCGTATTCGTGTTCATTTCCCTCCTCCTTCTGTTCATGTTCTGGATCATCGTTGTGCCCCTCTTCACTCAGTACATCAGCATCATCATCTTCCCTAACACTACTATGTCCGCTGTCATTTTCACCCTCCTGGATACTCTCACCCTCGTCTACCCTTCCATCTCCAATTTCACTTCCACTTTCACTTTCACTTTCATTATCGCTTTCATTTCCTCGCTTCATCTGGAAATCATCACTGATCTTGCGGCCCTCCACGAGTTCTTCGAGCTCACTCTCAATGGCAAAAATCCCAGCATCAGTCTGTCCAATGTATCCAAGAGCGGCAATAGCACACTTTGTCTCTTCAACGAGCCCGGCAGCATCGCTCGTATCCTTAACCCAGCGGTCTTCCCACCTCTTAACATCTCCATTTGCTCTCACGCGAGATCCTGACCTCGCTCTAGCCCTCCTCACACTCGTACTCGTTCCATTCCTTCTATTCACTGTGGAAAGTCCATAAAGTTCACGCTCAACACCGGTACGCACAAGCCGATAGTAGATAAGCACCACACTTAAGAAATGCGACACCATGCCAGTGTCAAGCACAAATGTAACTCCGCTCTCCGTGCTCACGAGTTGCTCGAAAAGTTCGTAAAAACTGTACCGCACCTTATCATTACCATTACCACCAGGAGTTGCACTGGTACCGTTGGTACCCCTAAACTGCTGGTATGCAGCGCTATCGATAACTTTAACCCATTCTCGCCTCTCATCGGCCCATTTCTCCACAATACTTTCAATGAGTCCACCATTTCGGTTCTGCACATATTCAACTCCGCTATCAAATCCTAAAACTCTATGAAGTAGCAAACCACCGTAAGATTGTCGCCCATTCAATTCGATGCTGCCCAAATCTGGATTGAATTGCAACATGGTTCGCACCTTCTCTTCATTGACGACATACGATGCTAACCCACACACGGCCAGTAATTTCACACTACTACTAACATCGTAGCTCTGTCGCACAAGAACACCAACAGCCCACTTTTCAAGCGTGTAATCGACAACATCATTACCAGCTCGAATTTCTTGTAATACTCCAATCAATCGTTCCGTCACAAGCTTCCGCACATATTCACTGCCCATGACACCGGCCTTCTCCACTAACATCCTCAATTGACCACTTATGTTGAAATCGAGCTCTCGCATAATCAATGCAACAAGGGAATCTCCCCCATTTCCACTACCACTGCAAGCGTTGACGACGCTGTATAACGCATCAATAACACCGTACTCTTCAAGCAATTGCAAACCCAATGGGTGTCCACTAAAGACACCAATGAACCGAATATAACCCCAAGATAACGTCGTCCGGATTCTACCCGATCCAAACAATCCTTCTCCACTAGCACTTGAACTCCCACCTCCATTTCCACTTCCACCACCAGCAGAGATACTAGTGTCGTACAATGATTCACGCTCATCCTCAGTCGTAACATCTCCATTGTTTTGATTCTGCCCCACATATGCACTAGCACTGGAAGTGGAGCTGGAATTAGCACTAGCACTGACGTTCAATAGGGCTACAGACACGGTCTGTAATATCCCACTCTCTCGCAACACTTTAACGCCATCATTCTGAGACAAAAGGAGCTTGAATAATGCAATTCCCACATCCACGTACATCTCCGCAAGCCGCTCTCGTTGTTTCTTCGATAGCCGCACGTTGATGTTGGCCATTGTGGTATTAGTAGCAGATGCAACCGTGGCGCTACCGTTATTACCGGGCATGCTGCCATCATTGGAATTTGCAGCAGTGTTACCGTTAGTCTTACCCCTGTTCTCTTGGTTATCCACATCAGCACCCACGTTGCTACCAGCATGCAAATTTAGGAAATGCGTCATATCTAAAGCATACTTGTGTGTTGTAAACCCAGGTACCTTTACATCACCCACAGTTTGATAGACAACTTGCACAAACCCTGCTTTCTGTGGCTTATAGAATGATACCAATCTCTTGAAGAACTTGGTAGTCTTGAGTACTTCTTCAAAGCGGGATTCATTCCATAGAATTCCACGAATGAGAATACTAATGAGTGCCCAATTCCAACTAAGATATTCCTTCGTCTGTGTGAGGTGAGTCTGCACAATTAATGGCTTGATGTCAACATCGGATGGAATACGTCTCAAAGAGTACAAAATGTCCTCGATTGTCAATTGGTCAACTAGTGGTGACTTCCCCCCAGTGAGTGGTGCATTTATGTATGGTGTCAAGGAGGGGATAGTCGTAGTCCTCAAGAATAAAGAAAGAATAGAATGTTCTGAACTATTGGTAGCTATCTCCAGTCTACGTGCTGCCTGTATCTGCACTGAGTCCATCTCATCCTGAATTTTCTTGTTCAATTTGGCATGTTTCCGACATTCTCGCTCTATCAGTTGGTTCATTTGGAATGTTATATTGTGTAATTCAGATAACTTCGGAGGAATGATATTGCTACGAAGGTATAACACCTCACTTAGTAATAGGGCAATCCATCGCCTTGCACGCTTCTCCTTATGAAAGTCTTCAAATAATGTACAGAGCGTATTTATAAGTCCACATTGAAGACACGCTTGTAAGAATATCGCGGTAAACTGATTCACCACTCGATCCTCATATTCCGGACAGCATCGGCCTCCCATCTTGGTTCGTATATCTGCCACAGAAAGAGATTTACCAATGCTGGCTCCAGTAATCGAGTTACCCTCTCCATCTTCCGATGAAATCAATGCCTTCTCCCAAGACCAGAGTTCATAGTTTTGATGATTCCCCGTCAATGCGGCAAGTTTCCTAATTCGCAACCCACCAGCAATGACACTCATAACGACAGTTCGAACATAAACTTGTTCCGAATAGAGTCCGCTTATCAAAGAACGCAAACATTGACAATTATCGTCCAAAAACAGTCCCATCCCGGACCACGTGCACATAATGATGTTCAAAATGTTAGAAATGTGCAACAATTTTGGAGATGCCAGCCTACTCATTCCCATTCCCGTTCCCATACTCGAAACAGACATATTCGCTAAGGTTGATGGCTCTGGGTCGAGCAAGGCGGATAGTAACAGTGGTAAAAAATTGCTCTTGATGAGATATTGACGCGTGCTAGGGTCCCTTAGCAGCTTCAGAATGACAGGAAGGGGTAACATTGAGACATTCTTCAACGCATTATTGATACTCAAAATTTGGCCTGGAGATGATGAATTTTTTAAATTCTGTAGTTGATGAGTGGATATAGTCAATGGTGGTTCTATTAAAGCCTGAATTAGAAACTTGATAACCTTACAGTCATATGCGAGTTTGGTATCGGCAATGGTGAGCTCGCATGAAGTCTCCACCAAAGAAATGACCATTTCTACTTGTTCTATCACACTTGTAGAAACGTTCTGAACATTGCTCAGATTGTTTAGCTTAAAGGCCAATGATTGAATCTTGGACTCTGATAACATTATAAGTAATCGAGTCCCCAACGAATTAATGTATCTAGCACCCCCAAGTTGAATGGTTTTCCGTACAAACTTGACACATTCCATGACATCTATTCCTGTTTCCTCCACCAATGTGCCAGAGATTAGGAATAACAATGGTTGCCATCCCTTCACAAATTTTTCTGTGATTTGAGAGGTATCGAGATCAGAGTTCACTGGCTTAATGGTAATAGCATGTATGTTCGTAGTAGTCCCCGTTTCATCTTCCTCTCTCTCTGTGTCATAAATATCTGTTTTATTGTACAGATCAAACAGATCAGACTCTTCCGCATTGATGAGAGCTGCATCCTTATTTTCTGCGTATTTCACGTATGGATAATGATAAACACGATCATGATGGTAGTATTTGGGGTACAAGTAATATACCATCGCTATATCATTATAGGAAGATACCGCATACCTGAGTAATTTGAAACCACATGCAATGACTGGTTTACTTTCAGACATTAACATTTGCCAAGAAATGGGGATTATGTCAATCATAGAAGGGTACTTGATCACGCCAACGAATGCCTCGTTGTTGTAAATCGCACAAATTTCATTTGTTGCATCAACATATTGCCTAAATGGAATATGTGGATTTTTAAGAGTTTCAATAAGGGAATCCAACCTGTTTTGAGCAATGATACTATCCGTAGTAATGGATTGGAACGGCTTTCTTGGTGATGGGAAGGTGCCGGATGGTTGACCCTGTTGCTGCTGTTGCAGTTGGTTACTGGCAAAGAAATCACTAGGAAGCTGATTCAGTACCTCAATCTGTCGTTCGATTTGTTGCAAACGATCCTGTGCATCTTGGAATTCGTATTGAGCCCGATTACGCGCAGATGCGGTGATGGACGGAGTGTTAAGGAGTTTGACAGCACCCTGTTTAAAAAGCATACACTTTTGCTGTAGAGCAATGAAATACTCCTTCGCATCCTGACTCATTTGTCTGCTCGTTATTCAATGTCGGATGTGGAAGCTGTTAAAGTAGCACTCGGGAATATGTAAAGGATCCATTTTACTGGGGACTCAAATATCAACTACACTTGCACGCCTCAACATGCCGCGCGAGCAAAAACAAATGATGCAATTACGTAATTCACTATTCATGACAGGCTGGCCACCTTTCTTCATTCGTACACTTTTTCCTAAAAATTACTACTTAAGAACTCTCGAGTAATTCTGCTCCACCTGTTTGATAATCTCCTGCAGACCAATGATGACAAACTGGTGAGTCAGGTTAGGGAACTTGTCACGATGCAACCCAAACCATTCGAGTGGTGGTGTTGCATTACCAAGATCTTTGATTTGAGGTGTCTCAATATCGGGCTCCTCAAGTGAGAAATATACGTAGTTCTTATCACTCTCCACATCTTTTAGCCTGTCACTCAAATTGACAGACTCCAAAGTAGATTGCTTATAATTTTCTTCAGTTTCCTCACTGTACTCATCCGAGGTATAGAATTTCAAAGCAGTTAGCCTGTTACTCAATGTAGTAGCATGGGAATACCACATTTGTCTTATGAAATAAGCAGATCCTATCTTCCACTTGATATCAACCCTCCCACCAAATTTGCAGTAGTACTTGTAATTCACGACATTTTTATTCGGCTCTTGCTGTGTAAACATCTCGATCTTCACCGTAGGGAAGACAAATATATTATCAGCAATAGCTGTACTTGTAAGTTGGATATATGAGTTGATCCCAGAAGGATCATTCAATGCCTCGCTCGTTAGTTTGCGTTTGAAACTTGACAATGACACAGTGATATCTGCCAAATCCAAAAACACTTTATTCTCAATCTTCTCCACACTATTCTGATAGAACATTGCATTCTGCCTACCCACTTTGATGACCATAGCTTGTGGATCTAGCAAGCTACTAGGGAAAACCTGAACTTCCATGGAGCCTATATTGAAGTCTAGATATGTCTTCAATTTCTCAATCATCTGTAGGAACGCCTGAGAGGGTGTTCCCATATTAACATCTCCTACTGAATCGTTCAAACTTTGTGAAGTTTGGAAGATTGGATCAATCACATCTATATTCGCCAAACCCGAGGCCACCAAAACGTTTCCATCCGACTCTTGTAAATCAATATGTGGTTTAGCATCATTAAGCACTTGTCTATACGATAACTTAATATCTTGCCGGATTCGTAATCCAATAGTATAAACATCAACAAAATTAGATGCTGTTAACGCAGTCATAAAGACCTTCAAAGAACCAATATTCACGTTACTCTTTAGTTTATCGTGACTGTCATTCTGACGTTGATTATACACCGTGACTCCCAATTTTGTGAGCTCAACGATGAAAAAAGGATGATAGTCAAGTGATATTTTACTTTCCAAAGAACTAAACCCGCAAGCCAATAGAACTAATGGTATCTCAAGTGTTTCTGCCTTTCGTTTCCAGGAGATTGCTGTTGTAACTCTAATCTTTTTGAGAAGCAACATTCCGCTCAAACGGCCCTTAGATTGGAAATTAATAGCCTCAAATTCAAACCTCAAACTGTGATCCCAGTTTATAGACTTTTGGGATAAAGCTGTAAAATTTTGCATATCAATAATGACCTCACCCAAAGAGCTTCCAAGATCAACTCTAGCAGAAAATTTGGTAAGGAGTAGAGACAATATCCATGGAAATGCAGCCGTTGTTGAAACCTCCCTAAGCATCGATGAGAATGTCTTCGTGCCTAAAACACCATTATTCTTCTTAGCTGAAGAAATATCATTGAATTCACCTGGTAACCAGAAGTCTTTGAACAAATCCAAATCTTGACGTTGCTGTATGTTTATAAAGGCATCGGCTTCTTGCAAATGCGCAATAGCAACAAACTTTTTCTCATTATTCACTTTTGACATTGTACTGGTAATTGTAAGTTTGTTTGCAGAAACTGACCCACTAGTAACTTTAGAGTATGCGTGCTTGAGCTCTGCTTTTATGTTTTTCACAGATAGAACCGCCGATAGGAAATCTTGTTCTGTCTTTAGAATCACCTGAACGACATCAATGGCAACGATTGCCTCAATGTTAGCTCTTGGCTCACATGATAGAGCTAAAAATTGAGGCTCAATCTTCAATGAAAAGCTCACGTCAATTTTCTCAGAAAGGGAGACAAAATCGATTGGAGCACTCGGCTCAGTTTTCGGATTAACGACCCTATTTTTGCTAGTCCTTTTCATTGATGTCTTGATTCTTTTGGCAATATCCCTCAGAACCGGCACACATTGACATGATAGTTTATTGTTAGTCTCAGAGATCAATGCGCTCAAAAAGACCGAATGCTTCTTTGTCGCGTGTATGTCTTGTGTGTATCGTAGAGCGGCAGATAAACCCGGAGACTGCAAACTAAGAATAGGAATCGATCCATCAATCTCTATATCTGAGTTGAAAATATAGAATGAAGCACCTTCAAATTTGAAAGTACAGTCTAAAACCTTGATACTTTTAGGTTTCGTAATTGAGTTTGTATTGATTGCGGCTACTGAGTCCTTTCTCATTGGTTTAACAGTGATAACATTATGATTCGAGTCTGACCTTTGTAACTGGATAGTGTTCATAACACGGGAAAACTTATCTTGTAACATACTGATCGAGAACCACAACGGTTCCATAACGGAGAAGATATCCGTCTGGAACTTGAAATCCACGGTCTCTCCCTCAACCTGTGATTTCACAGCAGTTACGTTTGTACCCTTCTCAAATGTGTAAACCAAGTTGAATTTGGGAAAATAAACTCGGTTATTAGATTTCTTCTCACTATGGGTAGAGTAGAACGTATTTGGTTTGAACCCATGTGCTGTTGAAAGATACATTCCATCTGTTCGAATTTTACCGGCACCATTCGCACAAATAATGGATGTTTTTTCAAATCCATATATCAAGCCCGGTGGAATATTGGAGATATTATTTTCCTCCTCAAATAACCAACCAAAGCACAAGTTTTTCGCCGTTATATTGATACTGAAAAAAGAGAGTATTGTGTCTATCGTTTCTTCAAAGCTATTTTCAGTGGTTTCGACGGGCCCTATAACTGATCGATCTATCAAAAGAGCTATATCTCCATATATGTCTATTAATTCGTCGAGAACATGCGGAGTGAGGAAAACTCTGCAAAATTCGGATGTGAGGTTCAGGTTCTTCAACATATGTTCTGCCGATTTTGGATTTTCAATTTTCACACATCCTTGCATATCAAAAATTGTCGAAAAGCCATGTGTTCCATTTAGACCCAAACTTATAGTTATAGAAGGAAAATGAATATCACCATGAAAAGAGCTCCGTTTAACTCTGTCGTCAAAAGTTTTCAAGTTCACTGAAGGTGTAAGACAGTCCAAGCGAAACTTGTTACCATTAATATTAACACTTGCGTCAGCGCTGTTAACATTGATTTTCAAAAAGAAATGGATCAGTTGATTTATTTTTTCCATTGTATCTGATCTAGTTCCTACTGCAGGTATGTCACTTGAAGGAAAAACAATGCATGCGTTCGTCAAACAGTTCAACCGCTCCTTTAACAAATCTATGTTCTTATTCAATAAGCTCATATCACTCTGCATCTTTGAAATAATGTTTATCATATTGTTTTGAGTAAGATTTAATCTGATACTGCCAATAATAATATTGATTAGAAGATCGTAAAAGTCCTTCTTATATCGACTCGTAATCAGCGTCTTCAGACTGTAAATGGATGCTGTGCAATACTGAAATATGCGATTCTGGTCCTGCGACCCCACAAACAACCTGGAGTTGGTCTGATACTCAATTAGGAAACCAGAGTCATTAACCTTCATCATGACCACAGGTTCAAACATCTCAAAATTTATGTAGAAGGGTGAAAGAAATTCCGCGTGTAAATGAATCTTTTTGACGCTAAATAAAACTGATACTTGCACACTGATCTTTTTGAATAAATTAGTGGTTAGCTGATCAAGAAAGGATGTTCCAGTGTCCTTAGTTGAGTGTGGGACATTCGAAATCTCCTCATCAACCATTTTCTTGGATTGATTGGACAATTTTGCAATTACCGGGGCATCATAGAGAGTAATGCGATCCAGAGCATGTAGAAGCTCATCAATATATGGAGAGGAGGATATGTTGATGGTATCGTAATTGAAAAACAACGCTGATTTCCCAACCTTAAAAGAACCCGTGTTGATGAATGTAATAGCATTACCTTCATAAGTAACCTCAAATAAAGCTATATTATCTACATGAAGTTCTGCCGAGGAAAAGTTATTCGTATAGTTAAGGGTGCATGAGAGTAGCTCCTCGGCCTTGATCATAGAGACCGTCAATGATGTGCCATGTCCATAAAGCTTGAATGTTGAGCTATCAATTCCAATAGAGTGGGAAAATTCATCAAGAGTAAAGTTGACTGTGATCAACTTTGGATCAGTTACAACGTACCTCTCCACTTCATTCAATGAGTCGTTTGATCCCAAGTCATCCACAGTTTGTGGGGTCTGATCTCCCTTCAACATGTCAAATTGCTCTTTGATATGATCCACAGAATGGACAAGTTGGGGAAGCATCTGAGCTAGTTTTGTGAAGTTTGTTACGAAGGACCCCAATCTGAAAGTTATGTCCATGCTTTTTTTAATTGGCTGATCTAGCAAAGGCATCGCAACTTGTTTAACCGCTTTATCCAGGTTATCCTCATTCAAGAAGAAAAATATATCTGTGGCAACAATACACTCTGTCAGTGGGGATATGGTCACTGTGATGGATTTTAGGGTTAGTTTGACTGTTTGCAAAAGCTTCTCCTTAATTTTTCCTTCAGCGTCAAAAACCCTTTTGAAAATGAAATTATCCTTAGTTTTATGGTTATCCCAGCACCTCCAATTACCAAATATCATAGAAACCTCTTCTTCTGAGTTCTTTGGGGCTTCCCATGACCTCTCCCTGAACTGCGAGTTCTTAGTTTCTAACCATTCAGAAGGTAGGTTCCTTAAGACATGACGCAACCTAGGTATGATCATCCAATTTCCATCCATTCGAATATGGTTGTTGCAGAAGGCCGAAATGTATGATGGCTTGGTAATACAAGGAGGATCATGACTGATATTGTATTCGATACCACCTCTAGACAAGTCATAGAGAAGCTCAATCCGAGCCAAACGTTTGTTCTTCTGAAGCTCTTCCCAACGCTCTGCTGAGGTTACCAACATATCTTTATATTGTAGTGCCCAAATTAGCACCCAACTGATCTGCATAGGGTCCATAAAAAGCATCAAATTCTCCACATCAAATGTCAAAATGTTTCTGTTATCGGTAGATTGCTTGAACAAAACATTGAAAAATGCGGCAGAAAAAACATCTTTGGTTTCTTTTTTGATGTCCAAATTTATCTCCTTAATTATGGTGTACATGTTGAAAGATTTGCTGTGTGAAGTGTCCAACCTGGAGAATGCTAAAATCAGATCGGTAATCCCCAGGAAAAGATAGTCATTTGACATGATGGACTCACATATTTTAACATGGATGATAGGACACTCTATCTTCAAGCGAGAAACTTCATCTTCCTGCTTGAACATGAAAAACATAATGAATTGCGTTTGTAAGTCATCTAGAACAGAATACATATTGAAGTCCGTCATATTGGTGATGATGTCCACTATGACTGGAGCAAGGTTCGGTGAAATAAAAGCTTCAATTTCGCCTAAACGTATCGGGCTATTATTGTAGGCACAAGCTGTATCAAGTGATCTTAGTATCTCGAAATCTTCCAAATTAGAGCTGCACTCATCGGGGTCATCGTACACTGTATGATTATCATCAAAGGTTGCGGCAATTCTAGCTAGCCGCTGTTGTATATGAAGTGGAAAACTGTCTATGAGCCAGTCCACTGCCTGACTTGTGAGTGGTAATGGTGGGTCAAAATAGTTTAGAGACGTCGCTAAAGTGCCTAAGCTCTTAAAGTACTTCCTATCTTTGGCAAACTCGGGTATCAAAAACGGAACACGATGAAAAGGTGCATCATGTTTTTTAACATGAAAAGCCTGTTGTTTCATGCGTTCAAAGGCATCCTTCTTTTGCATAAAGTTCTTCATCTCCAAGGAGGTGGCAATCTTTAAAATCTGGGATCCTTTGTCGAAGCCTTCTATGAGAATGGTCTTTATGAAAAGTAGAAGAATACTGTTGTATACAGTTGTTGGCTGATCAGAAAGCTTCAGAAATATATCACCTAAGCTCACGTCAACTGAATAATCTTCCCGCTTTATGCATATTTTGATGAGATCACATTTGAAAGACAAATTCAAGATATCCATCACCGATACTTCAGGTAGAGACAGCGAATTCTCAAGATCGCTATGACCAGACTTAAACGACTTCCCAGCCATCGATAAGGCCGAAAGAAATAATGGTTCTGCATTTATTTCGATTTTTGTGGAGTTAAACGTCCACCTGCAGTAATAAGTGGGCTCGGATGGAGGTAAGCCAAATATTCTTATACTATGAATGGATAACTCATCAACAACAATCTCAGGTGAAAATGATACACGACTTTTCGTATTCTCAAAAATTGTCTTTTCATCGCAGACTGGGACGTACCTGCCTTCGATATCCGAGAAGTTGGCCTGAAGATCCATATAGTAGTTATTGTTTCGCACATCTATATCTAAAGCATCAAAATGGAGCGCCAAATGAGATGTGCAGTCATAAAGGTGGCAAGGAAACACTAAGCAGCCGTTATTGACACGGAAGGAAAACATCAAGTCAGTCTCATTTTTCAGCCTCTTACCTTCCCAAGCAACCTCCTCTTTTTGCTTACCAAAAGATTCCCTAAATTCCAGCAAGTTTTGGAAATGAGTATTATCACCAAAATAATTCTCCTTCAATGATAAAAAGTACTTGATAGCAAATCCATAAACCTTTAGGGTAGTGTCTTGACAAATGCAGTTCATGATAATAGTATCGGTAGAGTCAATTTCGACAAAGCTGTACATGGTGTACGAACCGTCCATTTTGAAATTATTCGAGTTACCAATTTGTTCATCTTGCATAAAGTTAGAAAATGTACTGGAGGTGGGATGTTCAACTGATATGTCAAAGGAATTGGTTTCAAGTACATATTCAATCTTATTCGACTTTTTGAAAGCAGCAGTGAGGGGTATTGTAATGTTTAAGAGCAGATATGAGCCCCTAATTGTCATAAAAGTGTTGATGCTGTGGTCTAGAGGATTATTGATGATATTTTGTTCGTTTATGTTGAGGAAAATAGCGTAGTCATATAGCTTCCAGTTAAAGTTGTAAATAAATGGACGAAAAAGCTCATATGGAGTAGGTGCTCCAGAAGCAAAATCCCCTAGCAAATCCGATATTAAAGTGATATGCTCTCTTAGTAGATAGAGATTGGCGTTTTTTGATATGTTTTCAAATGTCCAGTTTGCTAAGCTGTTCCACTTAAGTGGAAATGCAGTACTGGCATTCAAAACATGTTCGTCGGCCTCGAATAGGATATCATGATTGACACTGGTAGATACCACCGGATTCAGAAATACGGCATTGACCTTGTTATCAGTACCCTTCTCCAATGTAGAAAGCATGGCAACAGAAACATCAATAATAGAACCCCTGCCTAGTTTAAGATCTAACCAACCATATGGTCGAGTTTTTGGTACACTGCCTTTCAAATATTGAATATCCTTACTTTCCTCTCTGTGTGGTATACGTAGAACCAGCTCATCACCACATTCAACGGATAAATCAAAGCTCGCGTATTGACGCCTCATTCCAGTTCTTAATTTCTTAAAAGGTAGAGAATCCCTATAGAGAGGAGGGAACAAAACCTGATGCAAATCTCCTCGTTGCTTCTCAGCCCATGGGCCATACGTGATGGACGTACCATAAACTGTAATATCTAAACCAAACATAGGTGGTATATCCATGTTGCCTAAATCCGGGCTTTCTATGTATTCTGTGAACGGATTGTACCTGGGTACCAAACCTTGGGAGTCATAGTAATAATTAATCTTGCATACTTCAGATTGCACGATATTAGAGCATTTCGCATACTCTAAATCACTTATTTGATTCTCAAACTGAAAGATATTTGTAATATCTGAATAGTTTGAAGATGGTGTAGTCAAATATCTTTCCAAGCCATGCCACTCCTCAGCGTCAGCCTTGGACTCATTGGTAAACAAATCATCATTGCTATCCTCACTATGGGTATGGAATGAAGGCTTTTGGTTGAACTTTTCATGAAGAACCCTCACGCTGTGCCCCAGGCCAGATATGGTGCTGATGAATGACCTACCATGCTTTCGGTTCTGGATCTCACGCATTTTCCTCTCGAGTGTTTCCATATCTTTGAAAGAAACGTTTGTTTTCAGATCAAGCTTAAAATCGTTCAGCGTAAAATCATAATGGGTTCTATAATAATCAAGCGGTGAGCCTGGGAGAGTGGCATCTATAATACCCGTCATAGAGGAGTACGACGCGACATAGAGCTGTGGTGTTGTTTCATTACCTAGCACCAATGCACCCTTTGTAACATTGATTTCCAATGGTAGGAAATCTAAAAATGTAGAATCCATCACTTCATGCGGTTGAGTGTCATCCTCAAATAGTTCGTCATTATTGTTATTATATGTCTTCTCGATATTGCCGTCATCTAATAAGTCATCTATCGTCTTAGAAGATGCATTTGTTTCTTTCCTCCTTGTTGTCGGTACGGATGAAGATGATGATACGTATGAACTCCGTCTTCTGTTCTTTACAGTCGCACCCGTAGAGTCGGTCTCTAAGTAATCAGATACCGATGATGTTCTATGCGAACTTGCTGCTTTTGCTCTTTTTCCTCTAGCCTCTCCCTTTAATATCTTTTCTATTTCGTCGTACGCAGCGGATCTGTTGTACAAAAATACTTCCATGCCGACGATGTCGCAGGACAACCGGAGTGGTAACTTTCTATTAGTGGTATCATTTAGCCTTTCCTCTTGAACATAGAACCGGGACTTTCTCACAGATCGGAGCCAGTATTTCCAAGTAAGCACAACTGTATGCATCATGACCATTTCGTTTGGAGTCACGATCATAACATTTTTCAAAAATATTCGCCCTCCCAAAAGATTGATCTTAATAGCATGTATTGAGAGTTTGTTCTTCCGTCGACGCCAAAAGATGTGAGTGACGAGCCAAGTAACTGCATAACCAAGTAGTCTATTAAAGTAAAATATGAAAACGATAGCAGCAAAAAAGACAATGAGCCAATCAACGAGAAAAACCCAATTCAAATTGGCTGTCGACGTAACCGATCTTGACACAAAGGATGAAGTGACGTCCATTGCTGGTGTATATTCTGAAGGGTATAAGTAAGTTGATATTGAAAGCCCACATTCTCAATTAAGAAGGAAGAAGGAAGAACAAAGTAGAATGCGAAAACACTGAATGTGCGAAATTTACGTTGCCCGAGCAAAACGCGATTCGGGGCGGCACCTCACATGGATGTACATAGGACCTGTCAGTGGCAAATGGAGAAAGCGTAGAGTAAAGTTTCAATGTAGGCCTAACCACATTGGCTCTAGGGACTGTACATACATCACACAAAAAGAACTATCAGCAATGTCTAGCGATCCCTTTCAAAAGCCACAGAAGGACTTCACGGAGACCTTGAACGAACAGTTTGTTCAAATCGACGGTCTTGTCAAAACTGATTACAAGACAGCATTAGACAAGCTCCTCTTGCTCGAGAAGCAAACAAGACAAGCATCCGATGGTGCTTCATCAAAGAGAATTATGGTGAAACTTGTTGAGATTCTAGTTGCTGCGAATGATTGGAAATTGCTAGACGAGCAAATCACCTTGTTATCCAAAAAGCATGGTCAGCTCAAGGACTCCATACAAACATTGGTGCAAGAGGTACTCAAGAGCCTCGATGTTATTAAAGATTTGGACACCAAGATGACGACTATTGAAACCATCAGAGTTATCACTGAAAATAAGATCTTTGTGGAAATTGAGAGGGCCAAAGCAACGAAAATATTAAGTGATATTTTGCTCAATGAAAAGAACGACCTCGACAAGGCCTGTGAGGTGTTATCCGAGTTGCAAGTTGAAACATATGCATCAATGGAACTTGAGGACAAGATTAGTTTCATTCTTGATCAAATAACTTTGAACAACATGAAAGGTGATTTCCAATTTTCTAAACTTTTATCCAGGAAAATTCTCGTTAGAACATTGGAGAAGTTCTCCGACCTCAAGTTGAGATACTACCAGCTTATCACTGATATTGCTTTATTTGAGAATGATTATGAGAACATAGTGAAATATAATATGAATATGTACAATATTCCAAAGATTTACGGAGATGCAGAGGAGTCGCTAAAGTACTTAAAGCAGATTGCTATCTATGTTGTTCTTTCACCATATTCTAACTTGCAAAGTGATCTTATAACTAGGGTTGCGATGGACAAGAATTTGACAAAACTTGCTGTAGAAAGTGAGCTTATAAAGGTCTTCACAACTAAGGAGCTCATCAGCTGGAGAAACTTTGAAGGAACCGTTGTCTCAGACCTTTTGAAGGATGAAGCTTTTAACTATGCAACGGAGAAAGGCAAACTACATCTTGAGGACCTCAAGAATAGAGTCATTGAATTCAATTTGAGAGTTGTTTCCATGTACTACTCCGAAATCAAGCTCGATAGGTTATGCGAATTACTTGAGCTTGATCAGCTAAAAACTGAAACTTTTATCATTGATCTAGTCAACAAGGGTGATTTATACGCAAAAATTAACAGACCTTTCAAGGTGGTGAATTTTGTCAAACCAAAAACAGAGAATGAACTTTTGAATGAATGGAGTGGAAACATTGACAATCTATTAGAAAGCATAGAAACTATCGAACACTTGATCAATAAAGAGGAAATGATCCATGCATCTTCTAATTAGTTTACAACCCAAATAGATAATCGACGTAATTAATCTTTTATACTACAAGTATTAAAGAAATCCAGTGTTAAAGATGGTGTTCCTCATCTTCCTCATTTTCTTCGCCATTATCATTATCGTCATCATCATAGTCGGACTGTATGTTCACTTCGTTTGAAGTACGCCTTTCTCTTAACCTTTCTCTTTCATTTGCTACATCGTGCTGAATACTCAGTTCAGTATCTAGCCGATGCCTTTTAGTGACTTCCATCTCGGAGTTCCATCGCTCCTTGAGCACTACGATTTCATTCTCCATGTGTAGCTTATCTCTCTCCAAAGATGAAATTTTCTGTTGTAAATCACCTATTATATCCACCGTAGTGTCGTCGGTGATAGCATCTATTTTGGACCATTTCTTGTTGTTCTGCATTCCAGATTCCACACCCTTTATCACTGATACAACATCCTTCACTGCATTATGACACATAATCATCTCACTATAGTAGAGTGTATTAAGTTTTGAGAGACACTTGTTTCGTTCCCTCAAGTCACTCGATCCTTTGAAATTTAAAAGCTGCAAGTGGTGTTCGAGTCGTCTAATTTCATCTTTGTTGATGAGTTGAACATTGTAGTTTTGAGTTGTAGCTGGCACCTCTGACATTCGTATTCGCAAGTTCTTCAAAAGAGAAGTTTCTATTTCTGCTATAATGGAATGGAAAAGTTGTAATGAAACATTCTCAAGTGTATCTGTTTTATTATTGCTAGTGACCAATCTCGTATTAGCAGCTTTATGACCGATGGTATTGAGTACATTGACATCAACGATCGATTGTAGCTGGCTAATTCTCGACGTTATCTGATTTTTAAGAATGTTCAAGGCATCCATGGAACCGAATTCATCCCCTTGGTCACGTTCCAAGATTTTAGTCATCAACATATTTATTTTGGTAATTGCATTGGTATGATGTTGTATTGCAGATACGTAATCTTTACTCTTGGTAGACCGTTCGGCGTCATACTCTGATTGATATACCTGTTGAGAAAAAAAGATGAATGAGAGTGAACTCCGAATGTTAGTAAAATCTATCCTGTGGACACTAGACTTCTCAATGGTTCTCATCTATCACTTACTTCCACAAGTCCCTCTTGCATCGTGGATGTGCCAATAATTCCTACTCTTGCGTCTTGTATCGCGTGGTTAGCCCACCCACTCCCGATCCCCGCAATAGAGTTAATCTTGTATAGCTTGTAGCTTGTACTACATACTCCAGATAGCAGCCCGCGCTTAGCTTACTCGCACCTCGCGCCATTCCATTATCCGCGCGGTCGCCCTAGTCACACTACGTGACAGAGAACGGAGAACGGAGAATAGAGAATAGAGGCTGTTGGATGTGGGGCTTTCCGTAGCAACAGCCCACAAGAGTAAGAAACACGCCCATTAGAGCTCTGTATTTGCACCGAAAAGCAACTGCCGTATCACATCTATAGATTGATCCTATTGTGAAGAACTGCGATTGATTACTGTTATCAGGCGGACATCTCAAACAGACAATAACATAGAACTGTACGCCTTGAATCACCTCATACCGAATACCATATCCCCATACATTCACCCTTAATTTGTCACCTTCATCAATCAGCTTCCTAATTTCCCTTAATATTTGCATGCATATACCATACACGTTGGGTAGCTTGGGATAGATATGAGCAGTACCATTGAGTTGCATATAGATGAACAGGATATCAACATTGAAAAATTCTGGGAGTTGGTAGATGATCTTTTATACACAAAGGTTTTCTTTGATGCTGATACCAATGTATATTTCACGAAGCGACTGAAAACTTGTGGTAATCAAGAAACCGGAGAGGGTTCCCCCTCTCAAATTGACGATGTTAATGATGATGATGATGATGATGATGATGAACTTGATCTGTGCACTGAGGAGGATATCAACACCTTGCTAGTGAGTTACATTGCTTTAGTGGCCAAATATTATGACCATCTTGCTTTATGCATGGGTGAAGCTAAGTTTCTAGACTCTGTGGCTGAATATCTTCTTGAATTTCGATATTATCAGAGCCACGTTGAGTTTTGCATTAGAAAGATGTTATCACTTCTGAATTATTCAACGGACTTGAATTTGCACAACTTGGGACTTGAGGTGGATAGTCTCGATGAAGAAGTGAAAGCGGAAGTTAACGAGTCCATTGATACCAATGAAAAGTTCATCAAAATTATTGGATGGATATTTTTCAAGCATTTCACCAAGTTCAAGAAAGAGTTACTTTCCAGCTTTAACGAGTTTTCAGGATTTACTGTTCTGTCCAAAGCTATAAAAAATTACGTGGCAATTTCAAAGACCGTGCAAAATCATATAGATCTTTTTGGTGAGGGCTACCAAATCTATATGCGTCTGCTATTTGAACTCTGCAAACACTACCAATACCCTAATGAACTGGATGTTGTGGATCCAGATGACATTGTTTTCATATTTGAGAGTCTCAAGGTTCTTTCCAGAGCAGAGAGCGAAGTGAACTTTTGGAAGTTTCGTGTACTTCTCATCTTGAATGAGCAATATATGTACAGGTGCGGAGTGATGATCCATACAGAAGATGGGGTCAATTATGTGCTTGACTCCATGCTCAAAAATATTAAATATTTCCAGGCATTTAACGAAATTCTCGTTCTCAATTTCAATAGAGGAACGGACGTTGTGGATCAAATATTGATGATGAAATTTCTCTACGTCGTCTTCTCAAACGAGATATCTAACTCACTGGTCTACTTGAATGATATAAAAATTATTGTTGACATAATTATTAGACAATTATTTGATTTGCAATCCAGCAATTATGACTATTTGGTCTGCATTTACCTTCGAGTTTTACGTTGCATAATGACAAAGACAGATCTAGTTGACCATAACTATAAGAAAAATGATTTGAAAGAGGTGTTGAATTATATCTGCACGAACGAAGACTCTTCAGAGAAAGTCCGGAGATTGGCGCAGAAGTGTATACAGTGTGATTATTTGAATCAGCCTAACAATTCAACAGCAACGTTACCAATAGATTTGGTATCTAAAAATGCCGACTTAGGTGTGCAAATGCTCTCAAAAGAGAAGTCATCATCTTTACCAGATTTGACAAACCGGTCCCATTCCAAAAGGCAGGAGGAACACAGTGACACTCGAGACGGAAGGGGTACGGGAGGTGTCACGGGTATTTTTAGAAAGCATATTGCTAGATCGCCGACTGGAAGGCACATAATATCTCCACACCGTGCTGTATCGCACTTACAAGAAAAAGGGATATTGCCCGGTATTCACATCCACAACTTATCTTCATCAAACCCCTCAAAGCACTCTAAAGCGCCACCTCAACCATCGCCACCACCTCCTCCACCGTCACGGTCACATTATAATATAGCTACAGAATTTTCACGAAGAGGCTCGGAAAGCAGCGAGGTTAGCAGCATTGGATCAGACAAACCGATTGTTCCGCCACCAAGGCCCATTTCCATAAATTCCTCATTAAAAGTCTCAGACTTATCAATCGACGATGTTTCATGTCACCCGAAGAAAGATAGAACGCTTTTACCACCTTCAGCTCCTCCTAGATACGGTAGATTGCTATCTTACGCGAACCAAGAAATCAGTACATCGGTGTCAAAATTGGCATTGGACCCGTTGAAGGAAGGGACCACTGTGCATTCCACGCAGCACCGACTACCCCCACCACCCCCACCTCCTCCTCCATCCCGAACTTCGAAGAGCTATCACTGTCACCATGAAAATGCTAGTGATCCTGAGATAACATACATGAGCCATGGTGAACCACAGCAGAGAAATTTAGTAGCGAGCACCGGTAGCCTTGCTTTGTCGGTGGCTTCGATTTCAACAGCGTCCAGCAATGGCAGTAGTACCATGAGCAAGAACAATATCCGGCGCAAAAAGGGACCTCCGCCGCCGCCGCCAGTGTCCAGTTAGACCCTCTCTCTGTGTAGAAGGAAGTTACGTAGCCCATAAACCCCACAAACCGCACCCCATGTGTGTAGTCTAACAGTACGTAATGCCATCTCCTTAAAGTATTATAATAGCGCTGTGTCCAATTTGTCCGTTAGTCCAAGCCTCCATCCCCCGGAACCGGCGTCCCAATTCGCTCCCTTCGACCGCTTTGGGCAATTTCTGCGCCTAATTTGGCCGTTGACCGTTATGAAGCGTAATTAACTGCTCTCGCATAGAGCGTGCTTCGCTGCATGAGTCAGGGCTTCGAGGAGCGATTTTGTGAATTTCACTCAATTCACTCAGCAATACCGAGCACAAGACCAAAGCAGAAATAGAATCCCGGAAGGCTTCCCGGGGTGCATCCTGGGGAGACTAGCAATCACCTTCCAAAGACCACAAATCTTTCCCAAAAAGGGTTCTTTAGCCACAGCCTCCATCTTCCACTTTACCAGCTCTTTCATACTTCTTCTTTGAAACTTTCCAGATGTTGAGATCTACTACTGCCACTACCACCAGGTCTGCTCTCATTCTCAGGCTATCCACTAGTCGCTGTCAACAAGGTCTGTACACTTTTTCCAAGTGTGTCTCCAAAATGACATACTCGTCTTTGCGTGAAATCGCAAAGGCAGACTTCAAGCCAGCTAAACCTTTCTCTGACTCTGATTTAAACCCTCATGCTTTGGTTGCAAAATATGCAGTTCGTGGTAGAATCCCAACAATGGCTGAACAATTGAAGGGTACCTTACAAAGTGATCCTGATGCGTTACCCTTTGATAAGATTATCTCCGCAAATATTGGTAATCCACAACAGTTAGACCAAAAGCCCATCACCTTTTACAGACAAGTTTTGGCCTTGATTGAGTATCCAGATCTTCTGCAAAATGAACTAGCAACAAAAATCTTCCCTCAGGATGTCATTGATAGAGCAACAAAGATCATGTCTAACTTGTCCTCTGTCGGTGCATATTCTCACTCTAAGGGTGTGAAGTATTTCCGTGACACCGTTGCAGACTATATTGCAGATAGAGATGGTTTCCCTGCTGATCCAGAAGATATCTACTTAACTGCAGGTGCTTCTGCTGCAGTCAACTACCTATTGAGTTTACTTTCTACGGGCCCAGAAACTGGTTTTTTGATCCCTATTCCTCAATATCCATTATACACTGCATCATTGGCTTTGAACAATGCCACTGTTCTTCCATATTACTTGAAAGAATCCGATAACTGGTCCGTCTCTGCTAATGATATGGAAAAGATCATTCAAGATGCTAAGGCTGAGGGTGTCAGTCCAAGATGTATCGTCTTAATCAACCCAGGTAACCCAACAGGTGCGGTCTTGACTGAAGAAACTATCGGAGAAATCCTCAATGTTGCAGCTGAACATGGTCTAGTTGTCATTGCCGACGAAGTTTATCAAGAAAATGTTTATGCTGGTGAATTTATCTCTGTCAAGAGAGTTCTGAGAAAGTTGCAAGAGCTCGATGCTGAAAAGTATAAGAACGTTCAACTAGCTTCTCTTCACTCCACCTCCAAGGGTATGATTGGTGAGTGTGGTCAAAGAGGTGGTTACATGGAAGTTGTTGGCTTTGAAGAGTCAGTCATTGCGCAAATTTTGAAATTAGCATCTATCTCTCTTTGTCCACCAGTTGTTGGACAAGCTTTAGTTTCATTGATGGTCAATCCACCACATGAATCCCATCCATCTCATGGTGTCTTCCACTCTGAGAAGTTTGGCATCTACAAGGCTTTAAAAGAAAGATCTCACAAGCTTTACACTGCTTTCAACAAAATGGAAGGTGTTTCATGTCAAGAACCACAAGGTGCAATGTACTGTTTCCCATCTCTGCCATTGAGTGATAAGGCTATCGCTGCTGCTGAAGAAGCAGGAATGGCTCCTGATGAGTTCTACTGTGCCAAGTTGTTGGAAAACACCGGTATATGTACCGTTCCAGGTAGTGGATTTGGTCAAGTGCCGGGCACTTGGCATTTGAGAACCACTTTCTTAGCTCCTGGTACTAAATGGATTGATGATTGGGCTAGCTTCCATCAAAAGTTCATGGACAAATACAGAGTCTAAACTTTGCTATATTTATGTTTCCTTCTTCATGTAAGATAGCGTTCGTCCCTTCTGCAGATAATAACGTTTTTCTATACACACAATTTATACACTTTCAATTATCTTTTTTCGTTTCCTCAGTTTCAACATTGTAGACGGGTATGCTTGCGACAATAGCCATACAAAGCCACACCGGCAGCCACGAGAAATTTAGAAACATCCATGTCCAGCACTGGACATTCTTGTAAGCTAATGCGAGTCCTTTGAATAATTCAACGGGCCCATCAATGAAAGTTTCGATTGGAGTATCCTCGAAAAAGTCGAGTACACGCTGAATCTCCTTTTGAAGCAAGGAAAACTCAAAATATTGAAATAAGTTTCTGACGACATCTAAGTCGAACTGAAATTTGTGAATCAGGCCAAATACAGTAAGCCACAATGCTGGACAACTTGAAACAAGTAATAGTGTATTTCTCAATTGGTTTTTAGCATTTAATTGGGAATTCGATGAGTATCTAATGCAGAACATTGGTGCTGAACATATAGAAACAACGAATGAAAGAGAAAAATTCAAAATCATCATTCCAAATAAAATGTAGCCCATGTAAAATAATACTATAGTACTCAAGGCACGAGAGTAGTCAGCGTGAATTTTGACCCTTAAAACTTTCAACAAAACCGATGCTGGTAACGGCAAAACTGCAGAAACCAGAAGAGGAATCACAAAGTATTTGTATGTGAAAAGGTTGTAATCAAATTTGTCCTCTGTATAGATAATGCCTGATGTGTACAATCCATAGTAAACAAATCCAGATATGGTAATTATGACAGTTATGACAGCACCTACTAATGATGTTGTTCTGAAGCTTAATCTCTTTTTCAACATTGTAAAATCAAAGTTGGAGTTGGAACTGATATTGTTGAGGTTAGTGATATCTGCACCACCAAACCATGAATTTATAGATGCTAGAACGAAGGCAAGGGATGACATTGCACTGGCAGGTAAGTACATTCCAATCGAAACAAACACCTTGGAGCCAAGGAGTAAGTAAAAGAAAAAACTTTGATGGAACTTTTCTAGCAAATTGTTGACACTTCTGAAAGTACTTTCAATGACTCTTCCAAAAGCAGTGATGTCACTTATGCGACCCTCCTTAGCACGTAATGTAACTGCCTGAATGTTCCATCCGCTAAAACTTTGAGCATCGACAGCTCTGACGACACCGGCACCTGCAATCTCAAAAATACCATTGATGAGTGCATTGACTCTACTAGGATAATCGTTTGTCCAAAGCTGGCCAAATGGGGTGCCATTGATACTGGTTTTCACTCCTTCAGCGTCTGCAACATGAACCACAGTATTGACAAAATCCAAGTTCGGAAGCTGACCATTGACACCAGAATAATCAATTTCGATATGTCCAATGTAATCTCCAGAAATTGGACAATCGATTACAATAGCAGCTTCAATGCTACCACCCGTGTTGTCTAATGAAGTGTGGTATGCATCGACCCAATATCTGAGAGTGTGTCCACCATCTTCTGGAAAGACTAGGATGATATTCTTTGCCCAGATGGACAATCTCTTGAAATATTTCGCTAGACCCAATGACATGGAGAGGGCACCAACGTTTAACTTTCCTTCATCGTTGTACCAAGGTGCAGTCAACACCATTGCTTCGGTATCGTCACCCTTTGGTGCATGATAAATAGCATATAAGATTGGTTTCTCTTCTCCTGTCTCTGGATCCGTGTAAGGTAGAACGTTAGTCTTATATCCCATATCCGACAATAACCCTTGTATGAATTGATTTCGTTCTGACAATGGGCTATTCATCAAATTGACCACTTCATTTTTGTAACCACGAACAAAATTCCACTCACTCTCTCTAAAGTAAGGATGTGCTTGACCGGGCATCAATGCATTCTCACTGATGTAAACGTGTCTGTATTGACCACTCATTGGTAATGTGAGCATGAAGAGCACGGAAAGTAGAGTGAGTATAATTGAAATACGTGGCAATAGAGTGATAATTCTCCGGGCAGCGTTGGCCTTGGCCAATCTCCGCTGCAGAATCTCCAAAAGAGCCATTTGGTGTCTGTTTGGGACTTTTTTTGTCTTCGTTGGGCCTGTTTTGCTTGTATCCGTACAAGTTAGCCCTAAGAACACGACTTTCGAAAATCACGGTTCCGGGTGAACCCCCGTCGATTTGTCAGTGTAGCGTGTAGTGTGTGTAGTCGCTATTCATTCCAGAGACGCGCGCCGCGCAACCTTCAGAAATTCGTTCCGTCTTCCTAGTGTATTTGTTCTTTGTTCTTTGTTCCTTGTTCTTTCAATGGGTACAGTTCGATTGGCTATTTACCACTGTCTGCCACAAGGTGTATATTACGTGTATTAGATGCCGTATAAATTATGCAAAATGCTGTGAGAGAAAACGAAGTAGGTGTATATAAAGCCATCAAGTATTTGATGGTGGGGGTTGCTCAGAGTTCGTTTGTGTTTGTGTTGCCGTAGGTTCTTCTTCCTCATCGGGAGTGGATCCCATTCTAGAAGACTCAGACACGCCAACCCCGTTGGAGTTGTTGGTACCATTGTCAAACATGGAAATTTCTCTTGTTTCCACACCATTAGCAGTTCTCCTGCTTTCAACCCCCAATGGAGGGAACATCCCACCAAAGGAAGAATCCCCTCGAGTGACGCGTCTTCCAAATGGGAGTCTTGCAAAGACACCGCTGGAACGAGGCGGTGGAGAAGGCACTGCGTACCCAGATGCAGATTCAGGTGCAAGTGGAGGATTAGGAACAGTGTTTGCTGGGTTTGCAGAGGCGCCATTCTGCGCCCTGTCGGATAGTGAAGAAACAAACTCACGAAGAAAGTTCATGAGTGATTGACGCTGTTCCGCAGGTGCCATTGCCCCAAAAGAATTCGGACCCTGGTTGTTTCTTCTCAAAGAGTTGAACCTCTCGAGGAAGTTGTTGCCTTCTTGGGACCACAGCAAGTCATTTGGGAATTGCTCTCCATTTGGTGAGACTGTGGCAGTGGTATCTGTACCATTGTCCGTATTTGGGACATTAGTTTCCTCGTTGGGTATCAAGATCATTTGTCTATTGTTGAAGTTGTCAATGAGAGGTCTAGAGTTGCTGATTACTCTGGCCAAATTAGGTAAGGTTATCGTTATTCTCGAATCATTGTTGCCATCAGACATGATAGTGGGGAGTTTCTCTCTGCAAAGAGGACAGCTGTTGTTTGTCTTGAACCACTCGCTGAGACACGAGGCACCGAATATGTGACCACAGCTCAGCCTTATAGGATAATGAGTATACGTCTCATCGAACAAGCCTTTCTTTTGATCATCGTCATCATTCTTTTTTCTGGTAGATTCTTCTTCGCTCTGTGTGCGTATTGCGGAGCCATCATTAGACTTTGCTCTCTTTGTAGAGTTTGCCCTTTTCTCTTTATCATCACTATTTTTCTCCTCTTCTTCATTAGACTCGAATTCAGAATCGGGTGATTTCCTCTTCTTGGACATATCCTTCTCTTTCGCTTCTTTATCTATAAAACCGTCATAACAGATAGGACATTCAAGTTGGTCCTTTGGTAAATCTTCAAGTTTGACAACAGTTAGTCCTTCAAATGTCCTCTTGGAAACACCGGTGGAATGTTTCAGTGTCACGGCAATAGTTCTCAATGCAATGTCTGTAGCTAGCCTTACTAGTACGTTAACATTCTCCTCATTGGTTTCGTTTATGCTAGGAACATAGAGAAATAGTGACCCACTATTACTTTCATTCTGAGCTCCACCGTAGACGTAGTTGACAGTCAATATGATATTTCTTGACTCGGCATTGCCAGTGTTACTGCTGTCATTGTTGGGGTTGGGGTTTCCGGGGGTTGCCGCTGCTGAGTTGGATGCATCTGTGGCAGTGCCATCGGCGCCCTCGTTATTGGCCACTGAAGTGCCTATGGCTGGAGGCACGATTCCATTTGGGGAATTTGCGGAAAGGGCTGGGGTCGGGGTTTGAGTTTGAGTTTGAGTACTTGTTGACGACGGTGACGGCGATGGTTGATTATTTCTGTTGGCGGTACCAGTTCCATACACTCTATCAAATACTCGTTGCAGTGGTGCTAGGAATCTCGAGGTTGGTTGCGTATTATCGTTGTAGACGCCGTTCGTGGAGACATCAAATGCAGGGTAGTCCAAACCTCGTATCCCCTGTCTTTCGCTAGCGGATCCAGTTTGAGTTTCACTTAGAGTAGTATCCGATCGCGTTATGCTAGAAGAGTCGTTACTGATATCAGTATTTGAATCCATTGGAGCGATACCTGTTGTGGCAATCGTTGAATCATTTTCTCTATTATCATTCGTATTAGTAATTGGCCCATTATCAGTATTATTATCATTTCTGAACATGTTAGCCATGGCCATTGAGGAAAAGCTTGAAAGCCCATTTCTGGATGGAATCATCCGGCCCACCTCTATATTCAGTGTTTGATTGGTGCCCTCTCTATAGTGGACCTGTATCGGTGGTAAAAGGTAATTACCGTTATCTTGGATGATGATACCGGCATCGTGGATGGTTGTCGGACGGTCCGCGTGGGATTGGGTTTGTGTCTCTGTTTGTGACTGGGCAGCACCGGTGGAACCTGCACCAGTCTGTGGTGTATTCTCTGATGTGGACATTCGCCTGTAGCGTGTGGTGATGCTCACTGTTGTTGTTGTGCAGCTGAGGCCGTCCAACGTTCAGTATCCAGGAAGAGAGAAACGAGAAATGTCTAGAATGGAGGTGCAGTGTGTACCCGCTGGCCGATCACCGATGGGGCAAGGAATTTGAATTCGAATTTGAATCTGAAATCTGAACTAAACGCTGGGGCATGAATTTCTGCTATTTTGGCGGCTGGGGAACTCAAGAAAGTCAGCCAGTACTATCACCTAACAGTCAGCAGTACCCTTAGCGCCGCAGAAGAAGACCATCGGAGAAGATAGAGACATGTCTTTAGAGCCGACTGGTGGCAGTCTGGAATTAACGGATGATCTGTTGCAGCTTTCCGAGCTATTCCCTGACGTTCCACTGGCACACATCAATCACGTCTTGAAGGCATCTCAAAATGACATGTTTTCAGCATCTGAACAGCTGTTGGCGTATGATCTCATCAAGGACAACCTTGAAGAAATATGTGAAAAGCCCAACTCTGAACTGATTGCCAAACTGCATGGATCGGCACCCCAAGAGAAACCATGGGTGATTCTTGAACCTAAGGACAAAGACGGTTTACAGAGAACAGGTAAGAGAGATAAAGGAAAAGGCAAAGGGAGAGGAAAAGTAAAATGCAAAGATAAACACAAGTTTACTTTCAATGATTGTTGTAATGATCATCAGATACAAGCACGAGCCATGCACTCTTACTCTGAATTGAATCACCAAAGCACATCACAGGGAAAGATGTCAGACTCTCTGGGACTTGAAGTTGGAGAAATGTCCTCTGAAGCGAGAACCGTTAGTAGCTTGGCATTGGGTACTAACTCGTCGTCTACATCCACAGATATTATCTCAACAACTGTTGAAGGTGCCATGGAATCGCTGAGAATCCGTAGACTTGCAGAGAGGTTTGAGGTGCAGGATACTATCATGGAGCTCCTGGGGATTCAGCAGAGAAATATCGATCTTCTTGAATATTATCTTGAGAGAAACCATTATCAAAAATTAGAGACTGTTTATGACATAATGTTGAATTTTGATGAAACCCTTACCCCTTCCGAACAAACGCACCATTCCATTGAAAATATCCGATTATCCCCGAAATGGAATATGAATGCAATCGAGGAAAATCCAATTGTATCCATGTCGGACGTGCTCAAAAGAGGGATGAAGAACATAACTGTTGCTGAAAATGATAGCTGCTGGCATGAATTGCAAGTACTTATCGATTTGAACCCTCAACTTGAACTTCCCAAGGAGTTCTATATGGCAGCCATCAACTGGTTTGATAAGGACATAGATAAGGTGTTGAATCTTGCCATCATAATGAACGGTTACTTCGATTATGATGCTAAACACAAAAGTGAGCAGCGTAGGCGACGAGAAAGAGAGAGTGAAAACCGCTACGAACTGAGTCTGCAGGATGTCAATGTTGATCTTAATTCTGCTAGACTCAAGCAATTGTCCATATCCGATCCACAGAGCTTCATGCAGCAGAAAGAAGAAGCGAGAAACTTTGATGAGGATGGGTTCTCTCCTGTACATAATGATAGGGATAATGAATGGCGGAACACCAAAAATCTCAAACAGAAACAGCTTCATGCCATGGAATGGCGGGCCACAAAGTTAAAGCAATCGCTGAATTCTACAAACGATAAATCTCTAAAATCATACTACACTTCATCTATCTCTAGCACTCAAGCTGAAGTAAAGAATTTGCATGGTGAAATACAGGCAGAAGAGGTTGAGCATAAAATCAATCAAGCCAAGTCCAGTTTCAGGATTGATCTACACAACTTGAGTGTGAAAAATGCAATATATGCATTGGACATGGTTGTGAGTTATTGGTGGAGCTACGAGATGGATCAACGAAATGTGAGTAACACTAAGTTTGAGTTCACAAAGGCATGTCATGTTGAGCCCTTCATGGTAATCACCGGGCGTGGGCTACATAGCGGTGGTGGTATACCGAAGATCAAAAGGGCTGCTGTGCAGTACTTAAAAGATAATGGTTACAAGTTCGAAGAAAACATGTCCACCATTAGCATCCTCGGTAGGCGCAGGTAGAGATTACAAATCTTGGTTGTACTGTATCTGTTATATTTGTTGTATATTTACATGGAGAATAGACATGGTTGTCTATATGCGTATGACTTCCTTTACTGGGCACATCATTTCTTTCTCTTTTCCTTCTGTGCGAGGTTACCACCCAACTTGACTTCTTGGTAGTTAGAAGATAAGAGATCTAGGAAATCATCAGATTCTGCTTCAACCTTCTTAGCGACCTCACCCGTCTTTAATCTGTGCAATCTTTCAGCCTCTGCCTTCTTCTCTTCAGCCTCCACCTCTGCGGCAGACTTACCGGATTGTTCAAATGAGGCAAACTTGCTCTTGAACTTGTTCAACTTACCCTTAGATTCTGCATCGAGTAAGCTGGCGTTAGGCTTGGAAGCGTTCCAAAGTGGATTGTTTCTTTGATCGGTAATCATTCTTAACTCATCCTTTGGGAACTGAGATCTTCTCGTTATGACAGATCCATCAGAGAGTTCAACCTGTGTGTTGAACTGGTAGTATATAGCTGGTCTCGCCTTACCGACTCCGATTTTCTTCAATGGTCTCCTTGGTAGAGCGGCCTGGATCTGCACACGTCCAGCGTATCCTCTCGTCTGGCGCGCAGCTGCTTCGCTCTGCACTTTTGCGACACTCACTAGTCTTGAGAACATTGCTATTGCTAGTTGTTTTTGTGCTCGTGCCTTGTCTCTTTCCATCCGCCACTCTTTTCCCTCTCCGGTAGCAAAAGCATTGGTTTGGGCTCCCCATGACACTCCCATGAAAAATCATGTCCGGTTTGCGCAGTCTCGCGCCGGGTAAAAGACGGAAATTTGAAATTTGGAGGCTGAACAATCTGTGTCTATAACAGAGGGCAAGAGAAACGACACCTAGTGACTGTTGCAATTAGTGGACAGGAACAGCGAGTGCATCCACTAATACACATATACACGGGTCAATGGGGTCTCTGCTAAGCTATCTGGTCACATATTTTGTCGGTGGAGTAACTTTCATTCCCCTACTGATATGGCTTGTCTGGTACAGGTCTCCGAAGGTTCCATCCTCCTCTGAAGGAAGAGATCATCTCGATATCCAGAAGGGGGTCGAAGAGGGCGCCAAACGGGGAGAACCGGTAGGGTACAGATCTTTGAAGGCTGGAGATATATTAGATGCACAGAATGTTGGTTTGAAAACGTATCATGCAGGATGGATTACTGTTACCAAGGAATTTTACAAGTTTCCCCAGATCAATCCAGATGATTTCAAATCTGGTGCAGCATCTGGTGACATGCGCAATAATACAGACACAGGCACTGTCAATGGTAACGGGAACGGAAGTGGAAGCGGAAGTAATTCTCATGAAAATGGAGATGGTGCCGCCAATGGTGGGCTGTTCAACAAATTACTGAAGGGCGGCGCCTCCTTATCTGGAACGATGGCAGAGCAAACGTCTCTGGATGAAGATATCAAGGACACTGATGGGCAAGAGCCTGAAGTCGGTCCCACCAAACTTAAACAAATCAGAAGGAGAAACAGATATTATGGTGTCATAAAACACGGTAATTTGTTTCTATACTCAGATGAATCACAGAAAAATGTTAAACATGCTATTGTTCTAGAACATTACTTTGTTGCCATCTGGCCCAGAAATCTCACTGACGGCCAGCTTTTCACAAAAAGAAGTGCAATATGTTTGATTCAGAAAGACTATTTCATAAAATCCCCACAGAGAGCTCAGGATCTGATTGATCTCTTAAAGGATGGCACCGATTCTTCTCAATTGCCTAAAAATTCTTATTTCTTATATGGTGACACTTCCTATGAGAAGGAGGACTGGTATATGACACTTTTGAGGGCAACGTACTCTGATCATCCCAACACTGAGAGCTCGTTATTTGATGCGCTCAACCCCAAAGTCATGGCAAAACCTTTGCATTACTACACTGCTCACATGCTGGAATTGATTGACACATTGAATTCTACAGAGAACCAACTATCCACAAAATGGTTGAATGCTCTAGCTGGGAGACTGTTTCTATCATCATATCAAACTCCGGAGTTCAAGGAAGCATTTAGGAACAAAATTGAAGAACGATTGCAGAAGATAAGAACCCCGGGATTCTTGGATCAGTTGCAAATACAACGCATAGACGTGGGTCACGCAGCTCCCTTTCTTACGAACCCAAAATTGAAGACATTGAACCCAGACGGAGATATGGAAATAACCATTGACTTTTTGTATCAGGGTAAGGCAATGGTGGAGATTGCTACAAAGTTGTTCATCAATATTGGAGTTGGATTTAAACAGCGCCAATTTGACATCGTCATGAAGGTGGTTTTGAACAGGATGCAAGGTGAACTTCTTGTCAAAGTGAAACCTCAACCATCAAGCAGGCTGTGGTATACATTTACCAAAATGCCAGAGATTGACCTACATATAGAGCCCATATTCAGTTCAAGAAACATCAGTTACGGCATCGTCACCAGCTTACTTCAGAATAAATTTAAGGAAGCGATCAAAACATCCATTGTTCATCCTTTTTTTGAGGATTTCGTTTTTTATAGGTCCCCTCAAGAAATATTTAGAGGTGGCATTTTTGACAGATCTGATAAAATGGATATGAGCACATTTGCACATGTATCAACTGATCAGACACCAAGTGTTGTTGATAAAGTTTCATTGAATGGGCTAAATACGATCGATTCTAAAGAAGAGCTTACAGTTCCGAATGAAAATAGTGATGCTAAGTCTTCTGCTGCCTCAGTCAAATCCAAGGTATCATCCACAGTCCTTGCGGAGAAAGAGACACTTTCCAAAATTTCCAAGGTTAACTCACTTACTAATGATGGTGAGATACATATACCCAATAAAGCAACACGCGAAACCGAAACCAATAGTCCCGATGTAAAGGATACAGTTATCAAGTCGTACACAAAACTCAAGCAATGGTATAAAAAAGGTCAACATACCAGCAATTCACCTGTTGCATCAACCACATCTACGAGCGTGTTTAGTGAAGTCACCACTGAATTAAATAGAAATGGATCAAACAGAACCATTAACCCCAACAACAAGAAAGATACGAACTATAATCCGCCAGAAATGATCACTAACCGAAGAAGGAAGTCCTCAAAGGCCGAAGCTTCTCCCTTTCTGGAGACTGCATATCAGCAAGAATCGAACCAAGCTGCATCATCATTTCAGCTCATATCGTCTAACGTCTCGACTAGACCTTCTGCTGATGCTCTTAAGAGCATAGAACGGAAGCGTGGTACTTCAAGATCTTCAAGAATCAGCTCTATTTCGTCTTTAGATGAAAACTCTGCTTCGATGATTCAGCATGGCACCCCGAGCGCTCCTTCTTCTCCACAAATGTTCATTAGTGAAAAATTTAGAAATTATCCCTCTTCACATTCCCACTCTAACTCAGTAAATGTGGAACTTAATTCTGGAAAGAACAGAAACATAATTACTGCACCCGTTATGAGATTCAACTCTCCTACGAAACAAACAACTCAGGATAATTTTGCAGCTCAGTCGAATGGTTACGCTTCAGATTCTATCGATCTTGGAGGTTTGGAACAATCACCCCTGCCACCTTTGCCGCCGTTACCTCCGAGGGATTTACCTAGTGATACGGCAGGTCAGTTTCAAGCGCAAGCTTCAGAACATCACCAGAGTGAAAATTCAGAGGATAACAATCACAGTGTGAAAGTAGTTCACAAACGGAAACCGCCTCCACCAGTTATATCTGAACTGAAATTGGCAGAAGGGGAGATGAATGCCTGAACTGTTATTGGTTTTATCGTCATATTTTGTCGTTTAATTTTACATAGATTTTAAAGTGTACAAAAGTGCATCGTCGTCATTTTAGTCTGATTTTGATTTTTGGTCCCTTCTTGATTTTGGGATCAGACGTCTGTTTTTCGTCTGGCCTACTTTCGGGACTTTGTGAACTTGGCCGTGATCGTGATCTTCCCAGAGCAAGCTTCAAAGATTGTGGGGGTGATGGAGAGTTCGATGAACGTTTCATCGGATTAAGTTTGCCAACAATTCCTTGTGTAGTCCTTCCCCAGTTGATGGATTTGACTGGTTCAGGTGTCTCCTTGGCACCCGGTACAGGAAATTCGGTAGTCCCTGATGTTTGCTGGAATTTCTCATCCGGGTTAGCTTCCAATGGTAGAATTGAACCTTCTGGTTCAGTTTTTTCGACACTCTTTGATTGGGCAGTGTCTACTGGTGTGGTAACGTCTAAAGGTACAGTTACAGTAGATGGGCCTTTATCTGTTGAATCATCAACTTTAGGAGTGACAGACCCAACAATGGTAGGCAACGGTATTTCTTTATCTAACATCTCCTCGTGGCCTGCAGGTTCATCGTGGCTGTTCACAATTACATCCTCATGAACTTGTTCCACCTTTACGTGAGTGTCAGTAACAGGGGAGGTTGATCTTATCTCAGTTATTGTAGTCGAAATTGGGTTTGTGATTCCATTGGTAACGACTGTGGATGTACTTGCATCAACTGTTCCCTCGACTTTCACAAGGAATTGACATGGTTTATTAGTATTTAAGTGATTTCTCCATTTTTTGGAATCAATTCTTAAAGTGATAATATGCTCCAGCTTTGATTCAAAATCCACCGAGAATTTTTCATTAGTAGAGACAGTAACCTCCTTAGTGTTAAGATTGAATCTAACATAACGTAGTGGAAGATTTGGTGCGTGCCTAATCACTTTCTTCTTATCAATCTGTAGTTTAGGATGTCTAATTTTGATCTCAAATTTGTGAAGGGTTCTCTTCACAATTACAGGTAACTTTTGTTTCTTGATCTTCTTTTCAGCTTCTTTTTTCTCAGATGGTATCTCTATTTCAGAGTGGGGTCTTTTGTTGGGTTTGGCCACATCAGCTACTTTCTTAAGTTTGAAAGTAGGGATTTGAATCTTGAATCGAGCTTCTCTCTTCACTGCAATGACAAATGATGATTTCCCTGGCTCTTCACTGTTAACTATGCTCTTCACCTTCATAACAATCTGTTTCTCACCAGGAAGCTTTGTTGTGACCAAGAATGAGTTCCTCGGCTCGTACAGCACCATCATGATGTCAAAAATATTTCTCCGTGTATTTATTGGTATCAAACATGAGTGTGATGAATCCCACAATTCACCACGTAAGCCCTGTCCAATACCCAGTTCATTTCTAAGGAACGATATAGCGGATTTCATTGAACGCTGTGCAATAGTCTCAGGCATAGCGTTGAGTCCTCCTCTATCTTCTAGTTGGATCATTCCAGTACCACAATCGTTCGCGGCACTTTGCAAGAACTCCACATCATCTAAAACTGACCTTATTCCTCTTTCCGATGCAATTCCAATAATTCTGCACAGTGTTTTATTCAACTCATATCTCATTGTGATTGACTCGTCAAGTTTAAGAGTGTCAAAGAAATATTTTAAGATATGTTTATTCCTCAATCCTCCGGCCAGTAAAATTCCCTCAAACGCAACAAGTCTAATACTATCAATAGTTTCCTCTGTAGTAAACTTAAGAAGGTCCATGAAATTCATTTTTGCTAGCCCAATCTTCACAAATTTAATCTTTTCCTCAAGGATTTTCTTCGTCACTTCATGGTTATGTGAGGGAGAAAGTTCATCCATTTTTGCACATCTGTTGAGTTCCTTCATGGCAGCATAAACAAATTCTTCATTTGAGTTTTGTGCAGAGGGCAGATCAAGTGAATCATTAGAGCTGTCCATATCAAGCGAAGGAATCTCGATCTTAGACGCAACAATTAAACTTGATATGCAGCCAATAAGTTCACAATAGAACTCGGTATCATCAAATTTGTTGACACTATTGTCAATATATTTAAAGATATGAAGAAGAATCCTTTTCAACTCGATAGGGGCATCTCCGTTTTTGTTTCTAACATTTGAAAGTGATTGCAATATTGCCTTGCTCACAAACATATCTGCAAATTTGGTGAAGTCATTCGGCTTGGGTAGATACTGGTTCTGATCAAGCTCATTGTACCCAGCAACTATCTGATTATCGTAACAGTAAAGGAACTTGAAGCACTTCAAAAGAAGTCTCATACCGATATGATCATTTTCCTCGCAAGATATTCTACCGAGACCCTTTGCAGCTTCAACCCTTATTTTGAAATAATACCTAGAGTCTATCAAAGTTCTTAGCAAAACTTTGGCATGATATAATGTGGGTTTGCTCACTGATGAGAAATGACGAATACTTTCCAATTGTGCTTCCACATCTTTGTCTTGCTTCAATTGGGATTCAAGTGCTTCATCGCTCAGGTTAATCTTTATTTTACATATCCACTCGTTATCAGCATCAAACCTCAGCCACTCAAAGGCTTTATCCTTATCATCATCTGCGTTCACTTCAACATCTTTGCTCTCGGGATCCACTGCTGTGGGTTCATCTTCTTTCAGGTCCCAGTTCCTAATATCTTCCTTGGTAACAAGCACCTCTCCCAACCTTCTCACTTTTGGTGAGTCATTTTTCTCCTTCTTTTTAGCATCATTACCCTCATCTTCGTCGTCAACCTTTTCCTTCTTTCTCTTTTTATATTTTGCGTTGTATTGAATATCCAACTTGGTCACAGTATCAGTGATATTCATAATGTGCTCATATGGTGATCCATCAGCTTCATGAATTCTAACGGTGACAGGCCCAACAAATGCCGACTGGGGCTTGAAATGGTAGGCCTCAGTTAAGAAAGTGTTGGCCTGATCTACAAAAGCCTTGTTGCGTTCTGCATCCACCTTTTCTTTATTTGGGTTATCAGCATCCTCGTCATCACCTTTCAATTTTGATGTTTGCATCTGCCGGATGGACATTTCTATGAAGAGTCTCTTCTTGTTATATTTCTGTTGAATTCTCATGATCGGAACACCTGAATTATGAACCCAGTTTTGAAAAAAAGATTCGAGCCTATGATGGGCAACTTTCTCGCAAACTCTCTGAAAATGAGCAGTAGACAAGTTGTTACCGTTGATTAAATCATTGGACATTGCTTGTAGAAAAATTTTGGGTATCACTCTAGAAAGTCCAAAAAGTTTGTCTGTCTTTGTGATTCGTCTGTCAAGAATAGTGAGAACAAGAGGCGCCTTGAGCTTGATAAAATCAAGATCTTGATCAAAGTTGATGGGGAATCTAAAAGCTTGGTTTGCCAAAGGTCTTTTATCAATATCTAGTTCACACAATAGCTCACGTCTCTCCTGGAACGAAAACTTGTAGTAATTCACACCAAACAATTTCTTCAAAAACTGATAACTCATAAATCTTGCAATACCAATGGTACACCAGATATCATTTAACGTTTTCGGTAGGACATTAACGCCTGCATATTGCTCCGCCAACGCAATTGCAAGTTTCTCCGTTGTGCTAAACATCGGCTCAATAAACCCGGGTCCATAAAGTAGATTGGAATTTGCCATTGTCATCCCAGCAAAGGAACAAATATCGGCCGAAAGGCCATCAATGAACAACAGCGTATAGCTTGTAAATGGAAATGAACTAAACTCCTTTGAATAATATTCTAAAGCTTTGTATAAGAAAAGCGTGGTATTTATTACCTCTTGCTTCCTTCCTGGGTGGAAGTAAATCAGAGTTGGCACCTTGTTTGAGTTTGCGGCATCGATCGGGAATGCATTTTGTTTGATCTCTTCCACAGCACCTTGATCATCAAAGGTAAAATCGTCTGTCCCGGGTTTCAAATCTACCATAGACATCTTCTCAAAACACCCAATGGCAAAACCTAGGTGATGTGCACAAACTGGATTGTAAAATTGGAAATTAACGAACTTCTTAGCGACATCGACGGGATGAGGTGATTCTCGTGAACTGACAAAGTCAGGGACAGCTACTACGATAGGTTGATCTTCTGGTTTATCTTCATCATCTTCGTTACTCTCTTCTATGGCTCCGGGTGCTATTTTCTGCGTGTCGCCGTTTATACTTGAAGACGAAGTGCTTTTCATGAGCGGCGTCCCCCCAGATGTTTCCATATTCTGCATAGCCAACTTTCTTAACGCCTTTTCCGCTTCCTTAGTACCGATTATTAGTGATTTCCCGATATTCCCAACTGTTTTCGGTACAACGACATTAATATCCCAAGCAGGCTTCTCGTGAAAATTATCAATACAAGGAACCCAGGAACTAGTTGAGCATCCAAAATCATTGTTTAAAGTATAGCAATACCATAGGTCTCTCGAAATATTTGTATGTTTTCCACCATGGAACTGAATACCATTCTTGGAGTTTTTCACTGTGTATATGATTTTTACATTCAAGGGAGTATACACCTTATCCGAGTTAAGCATTGTACTTGCCGTGTTTGGCGTTCCGTGAAGAGACCTATTCGTTCCTGCAGGTGAAAAAGAAATCTTTGAAGAGTTTTGAAGTCTAAGCTTTATACTTTCCGGAACATTGATGGTTAGCTCGGAAGTGCAAGTACTGAATGATGAGGAAGGGTCATCGGGCTCGTTCTGATCAGAAAAAAGAGGGTAAAATTTAGCTCTCGTCATATTATGTTGGTTTACTCCTATATTTTTGGAGTTGGAGTCAAAATGTGGATCATAAACATACTCGCCCAGCACAGGATTATCTGGATCATTCATGTACTCTTCATTCTGCATGAAATCATCATAGGTAAAGTGGGCCCTTCGTTGGTTTACAATGATGGATTTTATTTGCATGCCTCTACAATCTAACTTTACCTGCTTCAAGTGAGAGTCTAATGGTAGAATTGTAATCTCAGTCTCTCCAGATATACTGTTCTGTTCTAGATCAACGTCCAATGTTACTTTTTGATAGCCCACTTTAAACCTTTGCGTTGGTATGTTGTCCAATTCATGCTTATTGTGATGTTTTTTAGACATTTTGGGCGTTCTTGGCGTGAGCGGCGTCTGAGGCGTCCTGGGTGTTGGTCTCAGCGACATCGTCAAGCTCTCCATCTCTATTGTTGTGTATATTGAATAGTCTCCTCACCTGGCCCTACTCCTCTGGAATATGTGTGATCCTTTTGATCATCCCCTTGCGGAACACTTGAAAACATGATGTTGATGGCTGATTACGTGGTGGCGGATGATGGCAATTCGCCCATTTTCGCATTTTCGCCTTTTATTTTGCGCTGCGTTGTGAACAGCGCTTACATTTTGCTTTCAGCTTGGTGAGAACTCCACCGAGGTTCCAGAGCCAAACAGGAGCCACTGCTCCCTGATCACTCCGTTCTGGGACGTGAACTAACGGCACTGGCACCACGCCATCAAGAAAAAAGTCATGGCTGACTCTACCCAATTGGCCCTTGCATCCCGCAATATTGCCACCAGGATGAATCTTGAGGAGGGCGTAAATTGTTCTGACAATGATGTGTTAAATAGAAACCAGAATATGGATGGTGATGCAAATGATGTGGGAAGCATACACATCAAGCAAGAGTTGGAGGAAGATGAGCCCAATGGGGAGGAATCAACGTTGAGAGCTAACAACTTAAATATAACTCTATCTACTGCAGACGATGATGCGACTACTACCTTGAAAGACGACACGGAAAACAATCATTTTGAGCGATTGAGTATACACGTCAACAATAGAGAATTGGATGCTGTAAACGATGATAAGATAAATAGAACCCAAGAAGATTTGAAAAGTATACCATTATCCAGAGCTATATCCAGTAATGATCTCTACACTAAAATCAACTCCAAGGAGTTTGAAATATTTCATTGCATAGCCTTATTAGAACACAATCAAAACGTGGGTATCCAATACTACATTTGTAAAAGAATGAAGCGATTTCCTATCGGAGAGCTTCGCTTTTTTGCACCCCAATTTCTTCAGCTTCTTGTCACTATGGAATCACAGTCCATGGCACTTGAAGAAATGATAAAAGATATCTGTTTGGCGGATCCACACTTCAGTTTGATTACATTTTGGCATTTACAAGCAATGTTGCAAGACTTATCGAAGGAGCCCGAGAGTGTTGGCTTTCAGACATGCAAAAGATTAGTTAACGAACTTCAGTATCAACTATTCAACTACTCCACGAACACAAAGATGACAAACTCCAGTTTTGCGTCATCTTCCGGTATTATACCAAGAAGGGATATAAACAAGGACTTCAAGCCTAATGTTTATCCAAGTATTGCCCTTGCAACATCTATTTTGGCAGGAGCTACTGTTCCTGAAAGTACGCACTATGTCGAGCCCATCGTGAAGATGGAGGGTAGAAGAGTGAAGACGATGGTGTTTGAAGTTGTAAAGGATATCAAAAGAAATTTGACTGAGAATCTTACCAAAAAAAATACTCTCAACAATGCACTTATGGGCCAGACTCGAATTCACCAAAATGATATAAGACGTACCAAATCCATCAACCTGACCAAAGAAAGGAAGCACTCTTTGCAAATGGCTAAACAGAAGCAAAGTCTGGATGCACCGAAGGTCAGAAAATCAGAAGAGCTAGGTTTTGAGATGATTGATTCTTATGCAGATATAAACCTACCGCAACTGAATAAACCTTCACTTAAGGGGAAACTCCCCAGAAAATCGGCGCTATACCACGTTTATTCATCCACCTCCATCAACACAACTCCTGAACAAGGAGACAAGAGTAATACCATTGACGAAAATACCAAGCCTTTACTAAAGAATCAGCATCTGGGTAGTTCCATGCCGAACTTAGCAAGTGACCCTAACGATGAAAGTGCTTTAGCAGATCAAAACGAAAACTTAATCGGTTACCCATCATCTCCTAATTCATCATTAACTGATGTGATGAAGGGATATACATCGGACGGATCCTACGGATCATACGCCTCCTCTATTCGAAACTCATCGGAGATGAAGGATAGCTTAGATTTGGGGTCCATTCCTTCTTCTGGAACTAACCAAACTGCAAGGGCTCACCAGCACGTTAGTTTGAATGAATCCCAAAAAGAAAAACTTCTTAAATCGAGCTACTTTAAAAATGAAACTCAATTTGTGATTGCACTACAAAATATATCTATTAGATTGTCAAAAGTTCCTCGAGAAGCGAGACTTTCTACTTTGAAAGCAGAGTTATCGGTTTTGAACAAGGATTTGCCTTGTGAAATTGATATCCCGATGCTGTTACCCAAAAACAAAAAGGATAGACTACATAGAATTTGCAGAATTGTCATTAATGAAAGTGCAGTTCTTAACTCAGCTGAGAGAGTTCCATATTTGCTACTTGTAGAATATCTCTCGGATGATGTTGATTTCAATCCAAATACTTCCTCAAACAGGAAGATCCTAAGAAATATCGAAGATTTTGATGATCTTTCTGGAAATGACAAGTACAAGTTTGACCTTGCCTACAAATCTTCCAAGAGAAATGTATCGACATCAGAAAATGTGAATGCTGACCAAAGTGATATTGAGGAGGGTGATTTGGCCGACATTTCTGTCGTTAAACTGAAGAATAGGCAAAGTAAGGACACTGTTAATCAGAGTCTTGACCTCAATTCCATATTGAAGCATGAAGACACACAAAAAAATATGAGCATCCCACCATTAATTGCCCAGACTGATCATGAACATAATATTGCCACCCAATTGAGAATAGCATCTATAATGCTTACTCAATTAGACTCACCGAATTCACCTATGCCACAACTACAAGCATCGCAAATTCGTGATAGAATCATAGATTCAATGCAAACTATGCAGGCAAGATTTGCAACTAATGATACCGAAGCCGCTGGGGAGCGTAAATTATCCAATGATATGAAGGTTGCTGGGCTAAGTTATCTTGGTGAAGACTGGAACACAAAGAAAAACAGGATCCGTAAAGAGAGTAAGTTTGGACATTTTGAAAACTGGGATTTGTTTTCAATGATTGCCAAGACTGGTGACGATCTAGCTCAGGAAGCATTCGCATGCCAATTAATTCATTTGATGGCAAATATTTGGTACCAGGATAAAGTGAAAGTATGGGTCAAGAGGATGAAGATTTTGGTCACTTCTATAAGTACTGGTCTTGTGGAGACAATCACCAATGCTGTTTCTGTTCACTCTATCAAGAAGGCACTTGAGAAGGACATGTTAGAACGTAATGAAATTCCAATTAGTGGTGTTGTTTCTTTAAAGGACCATTTCAAACGACTGTTTGGCGAGGAAGATAGTGCAAAATACAAACTCGCTCAAGAGAACTTTGCTGTCTCTCTAGCTGCATATTCGGTCATTTGTTACATCTTACAAATCAAGGATAGACACAACGGTAATATCATGTTGGATTCCGAAGGTCACATTGTTCATATTGACTTCGGTTTCTTATTATCTAACTCGCCTGGTTCTGTTGGTTTCGAAAGTGCCCCGTTCAAGTTAACTCAAGAGTATGTTGACTTGTTGGGTGGTGTTGACTCATATTACTTCAAAAAGTTCAAACAATTGACTAAGGATGCATTTAAATCATTGAGAAGAAACTCACAATGCATTATCGATATGGTTGAATTGATGCAGACAGATTCTTCATTGCCGTGTTTCAAGGCTGGTGAGAACACTTCCATCTTCCTGAAGCAGAGATTTCAGCTACATTTGAACGATGAGGAGATTGACTCCTTTATCGACAATGTTTTGATCAGCAAGTCACTTAACAGTGCATATACCAGATTATACGACCAGTTCCAACTTCTTACACAAGGAATCTACATCTGAGAAGAATATCACACGATAGACACGAAATGATATTCTTTTGTTGAGAACAGGCATTAGTATTCTTCTGTTCCATTTATTTCTATCATAAAAGCTCATTTTTTTCTGTGTATTTTTATACAGACATTTACCGGGATTCCTGCTCGGGTCAATCCCACTACGATTACCACCAGCAACTCTAAGCTATAATAGAGAATATTTGAAGCCCTTGCCTTGTAGGTTATGAACTCGAGTACTACCTGACTTTTTTATGATAACTTTATCTGTTCCATCTTTACGGCATCCGACTACGGGGCACAAGAGTGCTTCCGCTGACCATTCGTACCAAACGCTATCAGAAGAACAAACTCTTCGAAAGCATATCTCCAAATCGGATTTATCAGCAATGAACAAAGGTGTTTCAAGAGGGAAAAAAGCTGGTTGCCAGGAGGTGCAGAATGGTTGATCGCGGTTTTCAAACATTGGTAAGTTATTGATCTCAATGCCCGGCGCCAACGTAGCCTTGAAGAATCCTGCAAACCCATGAACTACTGACTTTGAGAATACTGGCATTTTGGCTCTCGTTTGCCTTGAATTATGTCTATTGTAGAAACTGAAACTACTCTTTTCCTTTTCCATTTTGTAATTTGATGCAATACTAGAGAACGACCATACGGGCAAAGGATTCTCGTCCAAGCAAAGATATTCTGGAAGCATTGGGACGTATAGCTTATCTGGTGATTTCTTGGAGGCTAAAGACCACAACTTTGGAGCGTAAACAGGCAAAACATATGAATCAATCCTTTGAGGAATGAAAATGCATGTAGAGTCCTCACAAACATGTAAATTGGCAATGCCATCTATACATTCAGGCATCAATTCATTACATCCAAAACTGCCCATAAGTTCGGAAATGACCATTTGAACGGGGAAATCTTCGCCTCTGCGAAACTGCTTCGTGTATGCTCTAACATCCATATGCTTTATATTAACCTCACCATACCATGAATCCCGATTCTTTTCATGCAAGTAATTAATAACAGTTGAGTTTCTCTCAATGGCGGTCAAGTGAAAGTAGTTGCTGGAAATGTGGAGAGCATCAAGCGCTTGGAAAAACTTATCAATTAGAGGTCCACGCCCGGGACCAACAAAGAGAACATGAATCGGCATAAAGAGTCCAACCCCGTTCTGGAGACCGCCATACTCTTCAGAAATATCGTCGATACGTTCAAGCATAGCTTCATAGTACTTGTGGTATTTGGTATCATCTTGTTCAAAGACCTTATATGTTTCATTGTCCAATTTTTCAACCAATGGTTCTAGTGGAGCTTGTAGCATGTAAGTTGATGATAGAAGACGTGATGGTACATCACCCTCTTTCAAACTATGGATTGTATGAAAATACAGAGGTGGGATGGATATCTCTTTGTACTGCAACATGACATTCTGAGTGTAAGAAATGAATGGTGATTTGAGATTGCATTTTCCAACTGTTCTTCCTCCACCATCAACCAAAATAACATTGGGCAGCTCCATAAGTTTAAAGCTAACTACTGCCTGAAGGTTTAATCGATGGTTTTGAGGCAGAACTGGCTGTGAGTGGACATTCATCTCAAAGATGGATAGCTCAATAGTGAGAACGCTAATCGGTTCTCGAAGCCATCTTGCTAAAGCCTCAATTGGATAACATTCATGAGAGAATTGCAATGCAACCTTCAGACGCGCATTGTAGGAGCAAGTGGTTCTTATTGAATTCCAATTTAACCATGTTATGTAATCATCGTCCCGCAATGGAATGAGGATGGATATTTCCACAGTGGGGAAAATCTCCAAAATATTTGCAATATTATTGGCAAATATGAGTACATCATTCCCCTTGGGTGCATGAACAATAAACTTTCTAATCCCAAGGTACCTACCATATGATATTTCATGCTGAAGAACTTGAAAAGAGAGGTCATTGATAAGAAACTTGTTGCTATTTAGTTCAATCCATGATGAGACTACCCCAATAGTGTAGGGAATGTGTGCGCCGTTTAAAATTGCGACCTCATCCAGTTGGGGAGATGGGATTTCAGCTGGGAAGTTGCCCTTGTGTGTTGCCAAAATATCGTTGTACACGGTTCTGTATTTGAGAGAGGTGAGAGGGAAGACGAACGAGTTGCATCCAAACTCCCTGTACTTTGCCAGAACGTTCGGTTTTTCTTGGATTCTCTCACCGATCTCTGTGGTGGGACACAGCCCAAGACATGAGAGGATTTCTCTTTTGAAACTCATGTCAACTAAGAAGCCTGTGTTGCCGGTACATCGTCTCTTGCGCTGCCGTACCCTGCATTCTTAGGCAATGACTCGACATGAACAACCCGAAATTTGAAACGGACGTCTGCTTGCGAAATCGATAATTCACCATTTGCCTCTAAACGCCGGCTTATCGCCGAGAACTGGGTGCCGAGTGCCGAGTGGTGAGCCGCCAGACTTCTCCCACTTCTTTATTCCTAGTCAAATTGAGGGTTACAGAATATTAGTTAGTACATGATTCAAAGAATCTGGCACCTCAGAAATGGCTACTGGGTGGACACGGTGTGTCTTTCCGGTGAACCATCAATCTTTGACCCAAATAAAGTAAGATGAAGCAACTAGCAACTAGCCTTTTCCATTTTCGCGTCTCGCGTTTCGCTTCTCAGAGCGACTGGCGACGAGCGACGAACGAAGACAGAAGACAGCACTGGACCGGTAGCAGAACCTAAACAAGGGACACGGCACCACAGACATCACAAACAGAGACATAGACACAGGCATAGACAGGTAGGATACCGGCCACAACATAGCGTCAAACCCATACAACAGCAGATCATGCAGCACGAACAGAGCGCGCAGGCACAAACACAGGCGCAAGCACAAGCTCAAGCTCAAGCTCAAGCTCAAGCTCAAGCACAGGTACAGGCACAAAGGCAGCAAAATCACGGACGTGGCCACCACTCCCACGCTGCAAGTCAGTATATGCAAACGGCAAGGCCTAAACCGCTCACTCCGCAAGAAAGAGAGCGTATCTTTGCATACAGGGATAAGTACTACTACTCCCCAAGATATTCCGATGACGACTACGAATATCGTCACGTTGCATTACCTAGAGATATGCTGAAAATCATACCGGCAGATTTCTTTAGTGAAAATGGTACTTTCAAAATACTACTAGAAGATGAATGGAGATCCCAGTTAGGGATAACACAATCTCTTGGTTGGGTGCATTACGGATGTCACGCTCCTGAGCCACATATTCTTCTTTTCCGTAAACCAAAATGATGTTCAGGAATACAGCATACGGACTCATTACTATACATAGGTAAAATAATTTTATATAAATACCAACAGCTTCATAGACCGCTACAGTGGTGTGCACTTCTCTGCAAAGATGGAAAGGTTAAACACATGATCGGAAGCCATCGACTGCATGGTCATGGAAAGCAAACAGTAGTCTGAAGAGTAGGTTAATTTTCCGTCACCCAAGTCTAATGTCCAATGTGTTTAATGTATGATTTAAAACCGCTTCCGCATTAGGCAATTCTGGGGCAGGTTTCTGACTTGCGACATGAATTTGGCAATTGCTCACTTCTCAGTTCTCGCCCCTCTAGAGCTAGTCAAATTCAATACCAGATCAAATTTGCGGCCTGAGCCTCAAAAGCACTCACAGTTCAATAGCCCTCCATACTGGCGCATCAGTTATTCGACTACGCACATAACTCCAAGATGTCTACAGAGACACTGACAAAGCTCTCTGGCATTCTTGAGACGTTGATAAATCAGGAGTCGCCAGGGAAGCAACGAGACTCAAATTCGATAAACGCGTTACTCAATTCTGTTCTCATATCCTATGAAAATAGGAAACTCGACGCATCTGCCTCTGCTGCTCAGAATGGTATATCCGAAATACAAATTGTCATGAAAATCCTAGCAGCCTTGACTAAAATGTTTCAACGAAATCCTTCATTACTCGTGGATGAGAACCGGCATCTCACAGTCTTAAAATCCATCTTCCCCTTCTTCAACTACTTGAACTATCCCATGGAACTAACTGATGATGCATTGTTTACTTTGGTTCAAATCTGTACAGAAAGTTTCAAGAGGGGGCTCCTTATCCATGATCGACTTTTGGCTCAGCAGAAAGATTTTACCCTCGGGTATCTTGATGAATTATTATCTGAGATCATGAAGTCATTCACCAATCCTTCTCAACCTTCTCCCGGTCTAAATCAAGGAGAATCTGCCTTACCAATTGATACTATTTCTATTGAGAAACTCAACAGTTTACATCATGTCAAGCTTTCCAAAATCTCCATCACTGTCAAAATACTGCTATTTCTTACCCATCCATCGATAAGTAAACTACTATTTGCCAAACATAATACATCTTACATCTTGGATTCCTACATAACTAAGTCCTGGTTCTGTCTTGAAAACATAGTGATCAATATTCGATTCTTGAATGAGCATCAAGAGCTCGTCAACATTCTCGATAATGTATACTCGACCTTACTACTATCCACAGTGAACTACTACTTGAATGACGACTCCCACCAGATGAATCGCCTACAGCTGGCTGTGAGCTCTTGTCGAACCTTGCTTAATTGGCCACTACTGCATAACTTCAACAATCTTCAAACCGTTCTCTCCCAGTGCTTGCTGAAATTGACTATAAATTTGAAGGAATTGAACAACGAAATATACCTTTTTAAGAGTATTGGACTATCCGATTCTTCTTTCTATCAATTTGGCGAACTCATCGAGGACACGAAACATGCAGACTTGAAACGATGTCTTCTGCTCCTGTTATCCTCCTCTTCCAAAAACAAAGAGGGTGAATTGGAAATGTGCCATCATATTAGGAAAGTGAAAAAATTCAACAACCATGAGCTTCAGGCTCTTGAACTTAGGTATCATCCTCCTATAGAAACTCAAGACGATTCTACACCTGTAAAGCTCACTCAAGACCTTACCCAACAGATCATTGACTCTTTCGATACTGAAGTTCCTCATACCTTTGACGAACATGATATTACCCAACTTATCAAAACCGTTGAGTTCCTAGGCAAATATTCCTGCTATATATCTGACAGCTTTGATCTTTGGACACAAAAATGCAAACTCTGTGACTCCAACTATAGCATTTCATCTTATGTCATGGACAATATAAAAATTGATAGACCGAAGGTGGATAAAGGATCCAAAATTGAAGAGGTTCTCAGAGCCATCAGTTCGATTATCAGACTCCAGAGCGCTAAGGAAAACCAGCATCTCATTCTAACAATTGTCATTGCACTCACTAGGATATTTAGAGCATTCCGTGCACCTGGATTATCTGATATGAAAGATGTGTGGAATTTCATTAAGACATGCTTTGCTAGCCCGTTACGTGAAGTTAGAATGCTGACCGTGAAAATATTACCTTTATTGATCCATGTACCTGAAGACGCTCAGTATGAGAGTGACATTGATACTATAATGTCATTTCTGTTTAGCATCACCTTGGAGCGCAGGAACTACTATGTCTTTGAGGGCTATATCTCCACTTTAGGAGAATTGTTGATGGTGAAGGCTGTCGATTCAAGATATTATATTATTTTACGACAGTTGATCCTATTTATGGCTGAAACAAGTGAGTTTATTTCTAACTTATCCATTTTCCAATTGAAGCAAGTAGCAACTACGAAGAACATGACACCCTGGAAAATTGTCGAGCCTTTCATTCCTTTGATCAGCCGCGATGTGGTAAAGAGTTATAAGAAAACGTCAGGTCTTTTGGAGAATTTCTGTATTGCGATAGAAATGAGTCAGCGGGTTTTCTTGACCAGAACATTGAGCTATACAGTCCCCTTCTTGGTCGATCTTTACAGCGATAATCCTATTGCATACATATCATTTACCACAGGAATTACACAAGATGCATTGATCGAATCCCACCTTAGTGGAATATTGGCATACTTGTTTGCTACTCACAATGACATTTCAAGTAGTCGGATTTTGAATATTTTGTCACTTTATGATTCCTCTTACAAGAACAAATCTTTTGACGACCTTGTGCTTGCTTGTAAGGGGCCGTTCTTTCTCTACAACTTGCTGTATCATTATAATTCGGAGCCTAAAACTTTAGAACGAATCAGAAGAGGCGTAGGAATGATCAGTGCTACCATATATCATGAAAAGAATACAGATAGAGCCATTCAATTGATGCTTGATAGGTGGTTATTAATTCTTGTTCAACTGATATCCACAACCTTGAACGATAAGAAAGGAAGCAATCCATACACTATGAAGATTAGAGCGATTAAATCCATTCTTTGTCTAGCACAGTTATGTGATAACTTCGAGGCCTGTTTGGGTCAAGTTGTGACCTCCTTGCAGTTAGCATTACAGCACAAGGAACTCAGAACAGATGCTCTGGTATGTTTGAAAACAATCGTTTCCACTGCTAGTGTTGAGAACCTAAAGTTTATCTCAGACACTCTCCTGTCACAATTCATCCAGCTATTTGATTCATTTTCTACAAAGAACGAGGAGATAGTTACTGAGACTATATTTTTACTTATGAAAGCTGTTCCAGAGTGTCATTTGAGCTATAGGTTTGGTTTGAGAAAAATTTCAAGCATGAGAAATGTCAACTTCCAACATGCTTCCGATCGTAAATTGGTGGGTGACTTCAGAGAACGGATGAAAAGTGATAATAAATGGGTACTAGAGCAAGCTCTTGATGATTTCATTGAATATTTAGAAAGGGGTCAGATAAACATTCAAATACAATTTAAGGATGACGAGCTTCTCAGAAATTCGTTCCAAAGCATTACTGAATTTTTGATCAGTCACTCACTCAAAACTCAATCAGCCAACAGTAGGGATGATGATAGGACGGATACTTCTAAGATTGCCCAGAAAACTGCTATAGCCCTCTCCCTTCTGGGGAATATAGATTTGACGGATACAGGAAATCGTTCTACAGCAGGAAAAGCATATGATAACGTTAACAACTTTTTGCTCGTTACCAATCTCCAAAAACCTAAGCCAAATGAACAGGAACAAAATTCTGTTGTCGAATTCTCCGTTTTTTTCTTGAAAAATATCCTTGTCAGATCATTTATCTTTTCTGTTGACCCTGAAGAACAGAGATACATATCCTACGTCATTCAAGAATATATGTCCATATTTGAAATACCTGATAAGGCATGGAAGGAATTAGATGCGTTAACCCGAAATGTTCTCACGCCACTCAAAACGTCTAGGTACAGGCAAACAACAGCTGCTACTATTTATGCTTTCCCACTGTACCACCAGTACAAAGAGTTCTCTGTGTGGCTCAAAGAGCTCACTGCCAATCTCCTCCATAAGTGTGCCAGCATTGCTGCTGCTGTTTTCAAATCGCCGGAACAGATAAAATACATATGCGATGTCATTCCAATTCTTGATACCACCATCAATCGGTTTGTTCTACCTTATGCAATTTTGTTTTTGATTGTCACTGAGCCAGAAAATAGTACTGATAAGAAGCAGCTGCAGAATGAATTTATGTTGATCCTGGAGAATGACCTTAAATTGGTGACCAATGAGGTCGTCAAAGAGACTTTGAAGAAATCTGTGGTTACAATTCTAGAAATTTTTCAGTTTTTAAAGGCATGGAACAACAAAATCAATGAAGAAGAAGATATAACAAGGACTAACAATAAGGCGCATACAAAACTTAAACGTACAGGTATATTGAGAGTTGAGAAATTTCTCAACTCGTTTCCGACAACGACTTTAGCACAACGCTGTGCTGACTGTGAAATTTATGAAGGTGCACTACTTTTTGCGGAAAAGAGTTACAAGGAAAATACTATGGAGAAAGTCGACCTTTTTTCAACTTTGAAGGATATGTATGTTGAACTAGAAGATTTTGATCAGTTGCATGGTGCTTTGAAGACATTCTCCACTAACAGTTTAAGTGATAAGCTACTTCAATTTAAATACAATGAAGATGCTCAGGTATCTAACGAGTCGTTGACTGCTATTGCTCAATATGATTTGGATGATATCCAATCCTGTCAAAATGGTAGTTTATTCACGAAGAAATCTGTTACGGAACTATTTGACGTATTGAATCGGAATTGTGAGTACAACCAGCTTTTGCTGAATTTGAAGAAATTCAAAGAGAAAGCCTATTGGGTTAACTTCAGTATGGGTAGCTGTGAATGGATTCTACATGGCTTGCAAGCTTCCATCTATACTGGCGACATTGCAGACTTGGAGAATTGGTCTCGATTAGGTGAAAAGTCACATTTTCTCACTATTCCTGGCAGTGATCTATCTGTTTACTATGAGGTTGCACAGGCTTTGATTGCATTGAAGTATAATTTGATTCCCTGTTGCTGTGAACATATCGATACTGCTATCAGCTATATCGGGTTGGCTATATCAAGCTCGCAAAATACCATATATCGGAAAATTCCTGAATATTTGGCTCTTCTTCATTCATTGTATGATTTCAGGCAAATATCGAAGATGGATGGTAAGAATGAAACAACGATCCAGAGTGTTAAAAGAAGATTTCAGGCCTCAAAGATGGACTTTCGCTCGAAATGGAAGATTCACTCCATGAAATCAAGCATCTACAAGCTCCATCGGGGTGAATATTTTCAGGAATTGTACAAAGATTCACTTGTTGAGGGTTGTCAGATTTTGCGAGAAAGTGGAAGGCTTCCTCAAGCTACTAAGCTGATTACCAAGGCATTAGTCCTCAATGAACAAAATTCTGCCACTGAAATGACCCAGGCATCTACACTCTTGATGAACGTTGAATTTTCAAAGTTGTTTTGGGCCCAGAATGATTATGAGACCGCTTTAAAGAATATGAAAATGGTGGTAGATAATATGAATACTAAGAATTCTTACTACCTAGACTTCACCTTGACTTACCTCAACTGGTTGGACGAATCTGCTGAAGGTAGCAGTGATGAAATCAAAAAGAGGTACCTTCAGTTAATTTCTGATTCAAAGTTCAGCACCTCAGCGGATGTGTTTTATCACTATGCTACTTATTTGAGTAAAGTTTTAGAGGCGCAGATACTTGTGGAATCAGATGGCACTCTTGATATTGATGTCATAAGGTATTACTTCTTGGCCGTCAGATATTCTAAGAAGTACGTTCACGAAGTTCTCCCAAAAGCAGTGACTTTATGGCTAGACTATTATCAAAAGTACCTTGCTTTATCGTCAGGTACTGATATTAGTAGAAAGCTGCTAGACTCAAGAAATACCACGTACCAAAAAATCAACTTGTTAGTGGAAAAGTGTGTTCCTGAGCTGGGAACTAAGTGGTACGTTGTTTTGTCTCAAATCATATCGAGAATAACTCATGAGGATAAGAAAGTTACGGATACCATCTCCAAAATGATTATTGGGCTCACTGTTGAGTATCCTACTATATTGTTATACTCTATATTCGCTCAGGCAAGATCGGTGGACAATAACAGAAGAGCTGTCGGGACTAGAATATTGGCCAAATTACAAGATTCTAGGGCAGCTAAGGACTCTTCTTTACCGAAACTTATAGCTTCGGGCTTGATTTTGCTTGAATCTATCATGGCAGTATGCAATTCATCACAGAACTATAAGCATCCCAAATCGGGTATCATGGTGAAGGATCTCTACAAGGATCTCAATTTCAACTATCCACGTAATTCGCCATGCTTATCATTAGCATTGCCCATCAAATATAACATGGATCTTCTGTACAACTTGAGAAATGATGCGAACAAGAAGATTGTTCACTATAGTAAATTTCATGAAAAGGTTAGAATATTGTTTTCCTTACAGCAGCCGAAAAGAGTGAAGGTGACTGGAACCAACGGCGCTATATACTTTCTACTATTCAAGCCTAAGGATGACCTTCGTAAGGATAACAAGGTTATGGAGTTCTCCACTGTGATGAATGGTCTCCTTGCGAAAGACTATGAAACCCAGAGAAGGAATATGCATATTAAAAGTTTTGCTGCTACACCCTTAAATGAAGCAACTGGTATTATTGAATGGGTTCAAAACTTCGTCACGTTGCGTCCAATCATTGAGAAACAATTAAAGAGGAAGAATATCAGTCTAAACTTGAGAAATATGAAGTCCGAGTTTGGTGATGCAAAAGATGAAGACAAGCTAGACATTTACAAATCATATCTCCAAAAATATCCACCCGCATTGGGAGAATGGATGATTGAGAATGCGCCTAATGTCGCAGAATGGTACAGGTCTAGATCACTTTTCACGAGATCACTTGCAGTCATGTCTATGGTTGGATATCTCATTGGTGTAGGTGATCGTCATTTGGATAATATAATGATCAACAAAAACACTGGTATGATTATGCACATTGATTTTGACTGCATGTTCGAAAAGGGTAAGAGGTTGGGTGTGCCTGAGATTGTCCCGTTTAGGCTAACACCAAATTTGATAGATGCTATGGGTGTGTTGGGGTATGAAGGATCATTTAGGAAGTCCTCTGAACTAACCATGTCTTTAATAAGAGGCAATGAAATCATATTAATGAATTTCCTTGAAAGTTTTATTCACGATCCGTTGATGGATTGGCGTGGCTCAACATCATCTACATCTGCCGTTAGAGCTGAGGAGAGGATTCAGAAGATCAAGAGAACTCAAGAAAGAGTGTACAAAATCATTAGAAGAAAAATCCGTGGTGTTTTGACCAAGGACGATGATAACACTAATTATAGAGATAGTGGGGGGTTGAGCGTCAGTGTTAGCCTCCAGGTAGAGTTACTTATACAGACATCATCTAGTCATGAGAACTTATCGAAAATGTTCTTTGGTTGGATGCCATTCTTGTAAGGCCCTTGTTAATTCAAATAGACTTCTAGCTTATAAAGTAAACAGTACTCTAATACAAATACAAAAATAAAGAAGATCAGGTAATCAATCACTAAACTCTTCTTCGGAGACGTTATCACTTTCAGCGATTTCATCTTCCTCGCTGGCACTTGCGCTGGCGTCGCCATCATCATCTCCATCATCCTCACTATATTCTTCCTCGCTGTATTCTTCTTCATCTTGGGGATCTTGATCACTAGGATCAAAGTCACTTTCTGCACTCTCCTCTTCCATCTCTTCATCGTCGTCATCACCGCCGCCAAGGAAAGACCAGCCACCATCTTGGAAAAATCCGTATGGATCACTCTGGATGGTCTTCATAATAGTTGGCCAGTTCAAGTTAACTGGGCCTTCACTGTACGGAATATCAACATCAGTTAACCATGCCTTAACATCTTCCAAGGTTTCCATTGGAATAGTACTGATGTGAACGACAGGACGAGAGAAATCCTTAAAGACGAACACAAGATCAAAGTTTTTCAAACCAAACTGGACACGTTCCAAATGTGCAACTTCCACCTCCTCTAATGTGATCACCAAGAATGGTAAATCGATAAGTTGAACCAAACAGTCACGTGTTGGTAAACAAACAACCGCACTACGACTTGGAACACCTTGGAAGCCTAGTTCTCTGAAAGGAATATCCAAATCAACTAAACCATTAGATGCAGTTGCAATCTCTTCGGAAAAGGCACGGAATTCCTTGTCCAAGATAGCACGACGACGTCTCTCCTCCTGTTCTTGTTCAAGTTCATCTTCGTCACCGTAACGATACTTCCGCTTTCTGTTACCAGTTTCATCAATGGACATGTCAGTAGCTTCACGATAGAATTGAACATCGTAGGTCTTCTTCTTGCCAATCATGATTGGAGTACGAAGGTGAGCATGAATAATGACAAGAAGTTCACCCTTACATGATTGGAAAAACAAGTGTTTGATGTTACTGAATAGCACATCTACTCTCTGATCTCTCGTTAATGACTGATAACGAATACCATTCTGGTGGATGGTGACAAAACCAGGAGTACGTTTTGTGTCCGGAGTTGGACGAACAAACACATTGTCCAATCTCTTTGGTCTATTCAATTCGATTAAGGAAGCTTGTGTGATAACATCGGCTCTCTCACGTTTTTCTGATTCACGCTTGACAGCACCCTTCTTCATTTCAGAAATTTTCTTCAAAACCTCTGTCATTCTTGCACCATCCTTGGAACGGAAAGTTAAACTACGAACAAATTGTTTGTCATCTCCCAACTCGTATGGTAATTCTTCACGCTTGTTGATTACAACACCGGGAGAGTTGAAGTTCAAACGCAAGTGCGTGTAATCTCCTTCTTCTGTCTTAGATCCATTTTTGTATGAGTTGATATGGAAAGGGACAGGACGTCCAAGAATTGGTAAAATGATGGTTTGATTCTTGGAATCAATGTGAATCTTCAAGTCCTTCACATTACTGGGGATTTGGGACTCTCTGACATACGACTCATATCTCTTGAACACGGCACGCGTTTCACTGCCATCCTTTGCATCTTCAGGGTTAAATCTTTCGAGACCTTCTTTCTGACGTTTGGCATGTAACTCACTTTGAATTTCCTTATGGATTTGAGCTTGACCATCCTCGGTGTTGTTGTTCTCAGCTCTACGCTTAGCTTTTAGCACTCGTGTGTTACCCTGATATTCGCTCTTGGCCACTGAAGGTTCAGACTTAGGTTTAGTTGCCTTTGTTTCCTCCTTTTTCGTCTTTGAAGGTTTTTCCTTCGCCTCTTCCTTGACTTTAGCCTTGTCATCTTCATCATCAAAATAGAAGGCAATTTCCTTCCTCAATTTCGGAGATTCGGTTAAGATAATTGGCTCAGAACCGGTAATTCTAATGGTGTCGGACAAGAGCAAAGCATAAGAACCCTTGACGGGATCTTCCAAGTTACTGAATCCCAAAACCAAATTCACGATAGAGTTTTCTCTCAAAGTTCTTTCGTTTTTGGCGTTTAAGACACCTGCTGAATCTCTGAAATCAATACCAATAAGGGATCCGACGTTCTTCACGAAATGCCTCTTCAAATCAGGATTGTGTTCATCGATGTAGTTCAAAGCTTCGTTGTAAATGTTATTAAACTTGGCGCCATCCTTCAACAATTTGAAAAGATGATCTTGCAGAGAGACGAGAAATTCATAGTTCTTCTCCATCTCCTTTGAGGGTGCAATCAGGAAAGTTCTTGAGACGTTGGAACAATAATTGTGATATCTAAGGCCTAATGAGGTCATGATGACTGGACCAGAGAGTTTGTCATCGTTTGATTCCACAGAGAACTTCAGCTCGTACGTACCATTGGATTGAACAATTGGTTTATAGCACCAATCTAAGTTGTTGAGGTCAAAATCTTTACCAAGCTTTTTCATTGACTTGTTTGCGTCCATGTTCTTGAAAAATTTGGCATCATCAATCTTATTTTCGATTTTTTCGACAAGCTTTGAGTTGGTGACGTTCAAATCCTCATCAATAATTTTAGACATCTCGTCAGTGAAGTAGTTAACCATATTTACGGAAGCTCTTGCGGCAATTCTCAAATTCTTTTGCTCCTCTTCGTCCTTGAACTCCAAAGTCTCGGAAATTCCAGCTGCAACATCCATCAATTCTGCTTTCGATTGGAAGTCATCCCATAAAGGATTCCACTCTGTAATGAATTTACCTTGGTATTTATCCTTTTGCAAGATACCGATGGTTTTATTGCTTTCAGATAATGATGCCTCAATTTCCTTGAAAAATTTATCAAACTGAGCATGGTTGTGTTCTGGATCCTTATTTCTTGAGTAGATGATGATGTTATTGTTGTTGGTAGAATTAATCAAAGGTTGTAAATATCTTGCCTTTGAGACAGATGTGACAAAATAAATCTTCTTATTGGTGATATAAATGGCAGTGGCAGGGAATTCGTATCCAAGAAGCCAAGTGTGAAGCACAGTAGACCTCTGGTAAGGATTTGATTCATCAGACGAGCCAACGACTATCAAAACACCATTGACCTTTTGGAATGAATCGCTGGAGAAGAGGTTTTTTTGAATTAGATGCAATCTTCTCCTAAACAGTGCTGGATCAATCTTGATATCAGACATTGTGTTAGTATGGAAGAAAGGAAGCAAGGTAGGGTATGTGTACTGCTCTGTTGTCTTGTGTGGCGGAGAGTCTCTCTAGATAACCCAGTGACCGTATGACCTGTCCGTGGTGTCGCCATCCTCGTGCTGAGCTTCCACCATTTGAAGAATGCTACGCGTAAAGTTGTAATTTATAATTGCCCCGTGAAAGTTGCCCCGTTTATTTTACATTTAAAGAAATAGAAACTAGAAAGTTGGAAGACTTGGCCAGTGTTTAGGTGCACGGGTTTCTACCCCCTTTTTTGGCGAGAATTGGCATTTGGCATTTGGCAGTTCGCTCCACCTAGTGCGCCATACGATCGAATCGTGTTTACTGGCCATCTTCAGGGGAGGCACGGCCAGTCCATGGATACACTACCTGTAAGGGGTGACCACAGTTTACGCTTATTTGGGGAGGTTAGAGCATTGGATAATTCAATACGCAATATGTCCAAGACAGACGAATACGGTTACGATTACGAGTTCCTTTTCAAAGTGGTGCTAATTGGGGACTCTTCAGTTGGTAAATCTAATCTTTTATCTAGATTCTCTAAAAATGAATTCAATCCAGATTCAAAGGCTACCATCGGTGTGGAGTTTGCAACAAAGACCGTTGAGCTTAACGGCAAGAAGGTCAAGGCTCAGATTTGGGATACCGCTGGTCAAGAACGTTACAGGGCAATCACCGCTGCTTATTATAGAGGTGCAGCGGGTGCATTAGTCGTTTACGATATCACCAATTCAGATTCTTACGAAAATGTCTCCAAATGGTTGAAGGAAATGAGAGAGAATGCAGATTCCAATATTGTGATAGCCTTGGTGGGAAATAAGAGTGATTTGAGTCATGCTAGAGCAGTCCCGACTGAGGAGGCACAAAACTTCGCTACGGAACACAACTTGCTATTCACTGAGACATCCGCATTGACTGCTGACAACGTTGATCATACCTTCAACCAGTTGATACAGAACATCTACGAAATGATGTCCAAAACCAAATTCGATGTCAACGACGGGAATGGTTCCGGTGCTGGTGATGTTGGAAAGGGCAAGACCATCCAGTTGACACCAGCTCCAAAGGACAAGAAGATCTCTAAGAACTCCAATTGCTGTTAAGGAATGACGATCTTGCAGCTTGGATTTTATATTTACGTCTTCTGCTAGCAGAAAGAATACCATCAGGAGATGTTATGGGTGTTGAGAGATAATAGGATGGCCACTCTATTGCGCATTTTTGCTATATACATCAACTCGTTGTTTTGTACACTACCAATCAATAAATAAGTAAATAAATCAGCCTGACTGGGGAAACCTCAAACCTTCACAAACTCATTGTTACTCACTTTTACGGAAAACCTATAATTACACCGGAGTTGAAATGCTATTTCTTTTCTTCCTTTTCCTTGAAATCGTCGTCCTCTTCTTCGTCTTCATCTTCATCGGCCTTTCCCTTCGACTGCTCTTTGTCCATTTCGGCTTGAATCTTGCTGTAGTCAATAACTTTGCCTCTAGTTCTTCTACCCTGGGTGATGATGTTCGTTGCATCGATTTCAGCCAGATCGTCTTCTTCTTCATCTTCTACAATCAACTTCTCGTCATCAATATCATCATTTCCATCATCAGAGTCGTCCGAGTCTGTCTTTGGTTCATCCAAAGTATCGTAGCGAGAGTGCCTGCTCTTCTTCTTCTTTTTCTTCTTGTCTTGATCTGCAGTAGCAGATTTCGCCTCTTCATTCTTACGCTTCTCACCAATCGAAGGTACCGTTTCAGGAGCAGTCTCTAACACGGTTTCCTTCTTTTCCTCGATTTCGATCTCAACGCTCTTAACTTCTTTATCGTCGCTCATTGCTGGCAGTTATGTAGCTGTGGGAGGATTATATATGGCAATGCAAGCCCCTCAAAAGAATGAAGAGAGCAGGTCAGTTGCCACTAAATACGGTATCGTTTCAGCCGCCGCGGCCCCAGACGCATGCACATCCCAGTTTTCCAACGCCAAACCAAATTTCATGTTTCGCACTTCGCACTGGTGCATGCGCCACACATTTAACCCGGCTGCGCCACGTTAAAATGGAACGATCGATCATCACCACATCCTCAATCCAGCATCAACAAACCACAAAAAACTGACTCGTCGTAATGATACTATTCTTCGGACTTCCATTACTATCACCTTTTCGCCCACGATAGCTTCAGCTGTAAACATTCACCAACAATGACAACACTGATGCATCTGCAGGCGAAGAAGTTGGGAAGAAATGTCAATTCTAAGCCGGTATCATCGTCATTGACACCCACAACTTATTCCGATCCTCTAATAAAACTTCTCCATTCCCAAGAGTTAAACAAAGATAAGGACTTATCAAGTACTTTGGTGGAGTACATAGATGATATTGATGATAATGAGATGAAACAGTGGTGCATTGATTCATTGACAGTGCTAAGAAACCTTGAGAAAATTGAAATCCAATTAGATCAGTGGGAGTTCCATACACTTGATTACACCATTGGTATCGATAATGAGGGTGACGGTGACGGTAAAGACGGAAATTCAACTAATAGTAACAATTTATTACGTGGGAAATTGGCGAAGAGAGTTTTGGACAAATCCACATCTCTGAGGGCACAACTTTCTACAGAGAAAATTGATATCCGAGTCAGTGTCGGGAGAGCACGGAAAGTTTCTCGTAATCCCGCCAAGGTGATTTCTGATGCAGGAACGATACTGGTTGAATTGACCATGCGAATTGTGAAACTAGCTAAGGCCTTGGATGAAATGATTACCGTTGGGTTCTCCAGAGCTAAGCTCACCATCATTGGAACAGAATTAAAGAGTCTAGTAACCTCAAATCAAGTCTCCATTGATAAAGAGGTCGTCAAAAACTATAAAATCTTTGTCAACAACTTATTGAATCAGTTGAATACAGCTGTACAACATAACGATACTGTTGGTCTATGGGAGTCAGTGGCTATTGTCGGTGACGTTGAGAAAATGTTTGAAAGCTTGAAGCAAAAATCTGCAAAGACCTCACACGCTTCTACTACGTCAGCATCCACATCTGTACCGATGGCCGCTACCTCATCCTCAAAAAGAAACACTGATATGCATTTCAAGTCACCTTCGTTGCATGAACCTAGTTCGGCAAATGGAAAAGGAGAAACTTCTTTCCAATCTTCCGCAAATAGTGACTTTAGTGGCAACTCCAGAAATACAACAGACACCAGTATTACTCTGGATAGTTCTGCTTCTGTTAACAATTACCCAACGGAAACTAAATCCATAAGCAAAATCAGCGCTAAGGAAATATTCGGTGATGATAATGACCTCATTAGAACAAAGATCAGCGATCACATACCACAGCTGCTGGGTGCATTCCAGAAGGAGAAGTCTTCAACTATACAGAAGGAAGATGCGGGAGAACGAGAACATCAAAATGAGATCAAAATATCATCGACCTCATCACTGAAGGATGAAGTCACGATAGGCAGCAGCATAAACCCAGGAATATCATTTTTCAAACCGTCCATACTACATGCACTTTATCAACCTAAACTTAAGGAACCAATTTACATACACAAGAAAGACATGTCACCCCAAGATTCGGCAGGTAAGGTAGACAAAAGCATACAGGGTGCGTCCGAACCCCAGCAAAAGAGATTGACGGATTCAGAGGGTGAGAATCCACTATTAATGAATGCCTCACTCGCCATCAGATTTGATCAGGTTTCTCAAGAAAATGAAGCTGGTGTGAAACTTCTAGAGAAAGAAAGAGATGTGCGAAACAAGGAATTCCTTGAGGGTTCGATGACGATTCAAAAGCCTTTGAATTATGCTTCCCCAATACTGAACAAGGTTTCGGCAAACATTGTGGGGAAGTCGCCATTCTGGAGTGCTATGAATGGTGCCGGTAGTCAAGGGAAGAAGTGAAAATGTCAGGAGTTGAAACCCTTCAACTTTCCTTCTCGTTTTGAAGGTTTGGACTCAGTGCATTATAATAACTGAAGGTCTAACTAGCAGCACTGTTGTTGCGTATTTGCCTTTATCTCCAGAAGTGCCATTTGTGGTAGAGACTTTGGGGATTCCATGGTGAGTACCAATGCCTCTCTCTCCAGGGCCAATATGAATAAAAGCACTTTGAAGTTGGTTTCTTACCCGGATCTTTGAGCTGAAATTGTACAAAATTCAACATGATTGATACATCATGTCCTTGGTGATGCAATACTGGAGAATGACTTACTCCATCTCTCACTCTTTTTATACCTTTTATACATGGAAACATATGCATGATTAGTTGATACTGATCCGCAAACTCGATATCCGGTTGCAGTAGAGGCATTGACGAAAAGGTTATTACAAATGGTGATATATTATGTACATGAAAAGCGCTAGTATTTCCTCACTTTTGTATCTTCTGCTCAAACATCACCAGCTGATTGAGATAGCACCTTGACAGCTCTGGAGTATGAACTTCCCGGGTTCAAATCAACACTGTCGTCGACTCTTAGAAGGTTGACTCTAATAACTCTAGGATCATTCTTTAGCGAACGGATGATTTCTCTTTGCACTGCACTTGAAGAATCAAAAAGCATAAGAAAATGGGAACCTTGGAAATGTCTCTCACCCGCTTTGCTCATCAGTTTAGGTAATGGACGGCAGCCAAGTGACTTTACCTCACGAACGACACCTTTATTATTGATGACCAACTTCCCTATGGTTGAAGCAAGCGCCTTTGCTTCTTCATGGATAAAACTTGGATTGGAGACACGGGCAATTGCAATAAGTTCGTATAGCATGTTGTTCTGTGTGTTGTGCACCCTTGTTAACGTGTTGTGTGGTTGTTCTTTCCTGTGAATAGAGTCGAACGAGTGAGTTCTCAGGTCTCTCTTTAGTAAGTACCGAGATCCGATTTTTCAGTTTTCATGGTACGCTAGAGAAAAGGGGAAAAATGATGTGGCGGGATAACTACAGCACAGCGACGCGACGGAAAAATGTGGATTTGCTGAGGCTGACGACTGACGGGTGGCTGTTCTGATAAGAGCAAGAAGAGCAAGAAGCATGAACGGCAACGACGAATTCAATAGAGAAAACTGGGCACTGTAAAGATAGGGACCATAACATAGACTAAGTGTGACATCTGCAATGTTTCAGTGGATGTTTGGAAAGCGGATGACTCCGCAGGAGCAGCTACGCAAGAATCAGAGGCAACTAGAACGCACTCAGAGGGAGCTAGATAGAGAGAAGGTGAAACTGCAGCAACAGGAGAAGAAACTAGTTGCAGATATCAAGAGATCTGCCAAGGAGGGGCAAACCAAGACCATGAACATTCAAGCTAGAGATTTGATACGCACTCGCAAGCAAATTACCAAATTTGAGAAGATGAAGATGCAAATACAAGCAATATCTTTGAGATTACAGACTATCAGAAGTTCCAACGAGATGACAGCTTCCATGGCTAACGCAACGAAGATTCTCAGTGGTTTAAATGCTGGTAGCTTGAACATTTCTCAACTAAGTAAGATATCTCACGACTTCCAGAAGAATATGGACATGATGGATCAAAAGCAAGAAATGGTGGACGATGTCATGGATGACATTATGGAAGACGAAATTGATGACGAAGATGAGGAAGAAATTGACCAGGTGGTCAGCCAAGTTTTAGATGAGATTGGAATCAACCTGAATGATAAGCTTGGTGATTTGAATGTCAACTCCGGTATGGCGGTAGGAGAATCCTCGGGGCAGGTAAATGCACCGCAGCGAACGGCAATGGCTGCTGGCGGCGGTTCTGCAATGGCTTCCGAAGAGGATGAATTACAGGCCCGCCTTAACAGCTTAAAGAAGTAACATTGCTGTGTTCTGTCCGGCTGGCGTGGAGAACATACATGTGTGTTTCGCTTTTTCTATAACATACTCCCTGGTATACTGTACTGTGTAGACAAATGACGTATCAGCGAAAAAAATGGAAAGATTTTGAATGCGGAAGGACCTCCACCATGCGCCAATTTCGATGACCAGCATCCCGAACCTGGTGGATGCTTCTTTTCTTCTGTCACGCAAACACGTTACACATTAACAAAAAAGCCCGTTCATTAGCCCATCAGACTCTCATTGGTTCATCCATACACAATTGAACTAAACTCTACCAACGGTTTAGCTGGAAAGCATTCCATTCATCATTTAAAAGACCCAGCCCTAAGCATCACTTCATAGTTAAGATGGGTTTCCCAAAATTGACCAGAGATAAGAGCAAGGACAAGAGCGATGAATCTCATCACAGATTCTTTCACAAGCTCAAAGATCACGTCATTCATAGCAGTGAATCAACGTCACCTACGGCATCGAAGCCTGGTAGTACAACCAAACTCCAGAAGTTAGGCAGAACTGGCAGCTCGGATCCTAAATTGTCTAGTTTGAATACCACTGTAAAGCCAGTTTCTCCACATTCAGGCTCCAATGGTGGTTCTCCATCTACTCCCTTAACTAAGCAAGAGATTAAAAAATCGTTAGATGAGCACAAGGCGGGTCTTCCTTCCATTAATGATGTTCCTAAGGTGCAAAAAAAGATGACATATAACCCATATGGCTTGAACAACGTTCAGCCTGGTGGTGGTAACAACAAGTCTGGTCTCCGTACGTTTACCATTGACGGTGCTGTCGAAGATGCCAACAATGAACTTCCAAAGCCTATTGCAAACCCTAATGAGTATTTACCTGAGAGCTTCAAAGTTGACGATCCTGTGCTGACAGACAGCTACCAAATAACACCAAATGAGAAGAGTCTAGGTACAGGTGGTTCAGCATCAATTCTTAAGATTAACAAAAGAGAGAATTCCAAGGAAGTCTACGCATTGAAAAAGCTAATTCTATTTAGAGGAGAAAAGGCAGATGAATTTTACGAAAGAGCTGTCAAAGAGTTTATCATCCATAAAAACATATCTACGGGTTTTCATATAGCAAGTTGCATTTCTCTTGTGAGAATCCCACATATTCCATTCCCTCAGGAGATTAGTGGCGGTTGGGGCTTGATTTTAGAGCTATGTAAGCTTGATTTGTTTTCTTTGATAGAGAAGAGATCATGGCTTTCCATAAAGACCAGTGAGAAATTGTGCATATTCAAACAAATTGTGTTTGGGTTGAAGTTTATGCATGATCATGACGTTGTGCATAGAGATTTGAAGCCAGAAAATGTCTTGATTGATGCTCGTGGTTTTGTAAAGCTCACAGACTTTGGTGTCTCGGATTATGGGCACGAAGAGCCAGGGAACTTCCATTCTCCAATTGCAATGACAGTGCAGCTGGTGGGATCTCCTCCTTACCAACCGCCTGAAGTTCAGTGTTCAAATGGTGTTGAAAAGGGTAAAAGAACTCCATATAACCCTTTCTTGATGGATTACTGGGCTTTGGGTATCGTGCTCTTTGTGCTTTTCTATCAGAACGTTCCCTTTGGGGAGGCAGACAAGAAATCGCCAGACTTCAGAGATTATGACATGTCCTATGAAAAGTTCAGCACTAGAAACCCAAGCTTCAGGAAAGATAAACTGATGCCAAACATGACTGGGTCATCTCCAAAGCAACTGACCCCAAAGAACACACCGATGCTTGAGGGAAGAGAAAGTACCTCGAGAGCTGGAACAGACTCAAATCCTATTTCTAGAATACCGACGATGCAGGGCTATAATATACCACCATCATCCGCGGCTGTTGCCCGCTCTTCAAATGTCCCAAATCCCGCTCCACTAAGTGCATCATCATACCTCCAACACCAAGGTTTGCTGCCTAAATCATCATCTGGTGAATCAATAAACAATGACGCCGTACTCTCCCAGAGCAAGAGAGCAAACACTTCTAATTCGAGTTTGAATGCATCATTCGCACAAGGTGTGCAGAAGAGCATAACCGTTGATCACCAGAAAAACTCTTATTCCAGTGCTAGTATATTTGGACTATCGAAAGTTGCCTCTCCGGGGCCAGAGTACAAATTTGCTAAAAAATTCCCAAATCCTCAAGTTGCACGTATTGCTTGGAGATTGACCGATCCAAAACCTGAAACCAGATGGAGTTTATTCGATCTCTTTTCTGATGACACTTTCCAAAGCTGGGAGATGTGCGTTGCTGAAGAAACGAAGGAGGGCTGTTTTGTTAACTTCGAAGAGGAGGCGCACGATGGAACTACAATTTATCATGATAAGCTTCACCTAACTAACGGTGGTAATGGAATGGGCGGTACAGTTAATGATGCTGAACTCAAAAATTCTTCTGAAATTGATGTGGGTAACGAAAGTGATGACGTTCTGGAGATAAATATGCACAATTCAGTGCACACACACCCATCGAGTGTGCCTCTGCAAAATTCATCATCACAACAATCAGATACTACTACAATTCAAATGAAGTCTGGTGACCATATGATCCAACTTGCAAGTGATTTTGGAAACGGTTTGATCATTACTCCGAATGAAACTACTAAAAGGGCATGTCATCTTTGCTCTAAGAAGCACAATCATCTACCAGCATACTAGTTAATTCTCTAAACTATACTCTCATTTACATGTGCCTCTAGTAAGAAGTTTCACCAACATTGGTTTATTTTGTGTATACTTTAGAGAACTGCAACTGCAGTCGTAAAAACTCAAATGAGCACACATCATCGGGAAATAGAAGGTTGGCCTTACACGAGAGGCAGCCTTAAATAATATGCCAAGCATTTGAACCGGAGATCGGAGACGGAATCGACCAGACATGGTTCGTATTTGTGCGGGGATTTCGAAATCAGCGGGGAATTTGAAAAAATGAGCTTTCTCCGACTTCCGCCAGATCCGCGTTTCTCATGCAGGTGCCAGGTGCCCGCCGCGATTTGTCAAACTCCGCCCTTGCAGTCGACTCAACTCCGGAACGTATACCTGGAATCCGGAATTTGAAAGTCTAGGTAAATAAGACCATGATCGTATAAACGTTAGAGATTACCCGCAAATTGTAAGGTTCACACAAAGCTGGCGATGGGCTATAGACGTAGTCATGCCAATCGACCTTTAACATCTGCTGGGAAACGGAGATTGAAAAGTGGAACCATGTACGCTGACGGGTACGTTTATCTCAACGGTTGAGGTGGAGGGTGGAGTATAAAAGAAATGCATTGTCTACCCAACTATAGTGGGATTGGAGTAATGTGTTTTGCACCATTTGACATATATTGTCTTCCAATAGATAAGCAAACGTAACAAACAAGCGATATACACTCCCCACTATGACTGCAAAACAACTATTCAAGATCGTTCCATTGTCCGCTGCTGAGATTAACTACTTACAAAGCTTAGCTCCAACAGTTAAAGAGTCCGGAGTTGTCGTCACGACAACTATGTACAACTACATGTTCAAAACTTTCCCTGAAGTAAAGACATACTTCAACATGACCAATCAGAAGACTGGTAGACAACCAAAGGTTCTAGCTTATTCATTGTATCAATACATTCTTCATTTAAACGATTTGACGCCAATTTCTGGATTTGTGAAACAAATTGTCACTAAGCACGTCGGGCTTAACATTTTACCAGAACAATATCCTATTGTAGGACAATGTTTAATTCACGCTTTTAAAGAAGTTCTAGGTCCTGCAGCAGACGAGCATTTTGTCAGTGTTCTAGGTAAAGCTTACGGTAATTTGGCTCAAATTTTGATTGATATGGAAGAGGAAGGATACCAAAAATTACAATGGAGAGGTTTCAAGGACTTCAAGGTTACTAAAGTTGTGAAAGAGGCACAAGATGTCACATCTGTGTACATGACTCCTGTTGATGGAACTGCTTTGAAAACAATTATTCCTGGCCAATATATTGCTCAGAGATGGGATGTTGATAGCGAAATTGACTCTCGTGAATACTCTATTTCTCATGAACTAGTGAACAACGAATACAGAATTTCCGTCAGAAACATTGGTAAGATCTCCAACTACATCAACAACGTCCTCAAAGCTGGTGATATTGTCCCAGTTCATGCACCTGTTGGAAACTTTGTTTACGATGCTGATAGTAAGAAGCCTAGAATTGCAATTCTTGCTGGTGGCATTGGCATCACCCCAATGATTCCAATCATGGAAGCAGCATTGAATGATGGTAAGAATGTTGAGCTTCATTATTCAAACAGATCAAGAGAGAGTGAACCATTTGCAGATTACTTCAAAACATTGGAATCAAAATTTCCAAGCTCTTTCAAATTGAGGGAGTACATTGAGAAGGAGGGTCAAATTCTACAAGGTAAACACTTGAGTCATATTAATAAGGAAGATTATGACATTTATTTACTTGGTCCTGTTCCTTACATGCACGAGTTTAGAACATTCTTTGAAAGTAAAGGTATCTCAGAGATCAAGATGGAATTCTTTGGTCCAACTGATCCAGACTGTTAATCACAGCTTATCAACTCATTCATTCATTCTTCAATTTATACGTATATAAAAGTAAATATAGACGAATCAAAATACGTCACCAAGATGTAAATGTCATCAGTTAAGTGTAACAAAACAGGATAGAAAAGAAGGGAGAGATTCAAAAAAATTAAGCCCGATGCGGGGCTCGAACCCGCAGCCTTTTGATTGCTATTGATAACAATACTAAGAGTCAAACGCTCTACCGATTGAGCTAACCAGGCGAAAATACAAAAGCCCGATGCGGGGCTCGAACCCGCAGCCTTTTGATTGCTATTGTAAACAATACTAAGAGTCAAACGCTCTACCGATTGAGCTAACCAGGCTTTGTACGTTTTTGCCAACAGCTCAGGTTGCTTTAAAGACACAAAAAACAGCAGAAAATCCGGGCTGTGCAAGGCTGTGCAAACCTATTATTTTGGTGTATCAAACCAACCATTAAGTGGTGGGAAGTAGTTCAGATTATAACTATTTTAACTATCAACCAATTTGAACGGCACAAAATCCTGTATTTCCCCCTATAATTGGAACCTTCAAAGATCAATTCAATAGAAGTTAAAGTAATTGTCAGCTTTTGTCAAGAAAGCTGCCACTTTTACTTTGCGATTTATTAATTTAGTACAGAAAGGTATAGTCCAGAACTTGCCCTCATTGCAAGAGCACGCAGCTACTATCTCGTTTATGCTGGCACGTTATCTGTCATCCTTGATCAATTGTAAGTTTCCGAACAATAGAAATACTAGCAACCTTAGGTATACGATCTACTGTTAGCCATTACGTCAAAACATTGAAGAAATTCATGCCATTTCCATATTATCAGAATAGTTTTGTCTTCTCTCAAACTATTCGAGCTTGAAAATATTAAGAGGAGGTTTAGCTACGTGGTGAGATTTTAGAATGTATACCCAAGAATGGCCATGATCAAATCATTGTAATGTTAAATTATAAACTGAAATGACTAGAAAGTAGTAAAATGTTAAGTAATCGCGTGGCATAGCAAGGCTGCCTGCAGCCTTTGAACTTCGAACTTTAAACCTCAAAGCATTGAGTTGCAAAGCAGCAGAGCCGAACAGGACGGCCACGTAATCCACTTCTCTACCTTCTATGTGTCAGTGTGTGTATGTAAAAAGCAAGGTAAGGTAAAGTAAAGTAAAGTAAAGTAAGTAAAGTAGTAAAGTAGATGAGTTAAATGGTAAAGTCATTAGTGGAATAGGAAAAGCAAAAGCGTATGTGTACGCCCGTCGTTGTTGTCATACATTTGGTTTGTTTCATTTCTTCAGTTCCTTAGGCTTTAATAATTCAAAGCTGCACATTAACTTCTTATTGACGTTCATCACGGCACCCCAATTTTTGAATTCACCGCAATAGTTGGGAGCTGAAAAGATCGTCACTAGCCTACGCTTAGCGTAAAACTCATATCCTTCCTCAACAACCATGTGACCACGTGCAACTAGGTCAAAGTCAAACCTAGCACAGAATTTCTTCACAATGTTATCATTAAAACAGTATGAAACACCACGATCGTTCTGGATCCAGTCTGAGTTGAATTTTGATCTCGATTTCATCTTCGTCGGGACGTTAGATTCACGGTCATCCTTGGATCTGCTGTTGTTAACAGCAGTATCTTGAATATCTTGCGGATCTGACCAGAGTAAATCTGCTAGCAAGCCCTCGTCAGGTATATCGGTTGGTCTTTGAATTCTCTTGATTTGGTTCAGATCTTTCAAATCTGGTGATAGACCACCATGAACACAGAAGATCTTGTCTGCAATAGTTGCCGCAACTGGAAGTGTATTGAAAACGTCGACAAAAAGTTTCCAAGTCTTGACACCATTCAGAGTTCTCCGCTTACATTCATCATAGAATCCGTACATTTTAGTAATGTCAGCACTTTCGTGATTACCTCTAAGTAGGAAAAAATTCTCAGGGTATTTTATCTTGAGACACAAAAGCAACACCATTGTCTCCAAAGATTGTTTACCTCTGTCGACGTAATCTCCCAAAAATAAATAATTTGCACTAGGTGGGAAACCACAAAGTTTGAATATTCTAAGTAAATCGGGGAACTGACCGTGGATGTCACCGACAATTTTCACTGGTGCTGCAAGTTCTAGTAACATTGGCTGGTTCATAAACACTTTTCTCGATTTAGCACAGATGAAACGCATCTCATCATTTGATACAGGAAACAGTTTGTGTGTCTTCTTTGAAAGTCCTGCAGCGACTAGTTTCTCAATGATGGAATCGATATCAACGCTGATGGAACTTGACTTGGATTTAGTACTAGACTTGGTGTTAGTGCCAATCTTACCCTTGGATCTAGCAGGTGCATTGGGAGGAGATGTGGAAGGAGAGGGAGATGATGATGATGATGAGGAGGAGGAGCCGATTAGTTCATTGATTTCATCAACGTCCTTAGTTCTGGTGGGTACTGTATGAGACGTCTTCGGGGGAGGTTGTTTCAATTTTGAGTCAATAGTTGATTTTGTTGGAGGGAGGACATTATTGATATCCATGGGCAATCCCATATCTAGAGCAAATTGAAAATCATTATTATTTGAATTGATAGAAGAAGGTGAAGTTGAAGGTGTAGCCGAGATTTTTTGAAAGCAATTTTCATCATTAGATGAATCCGAGGAATTAGAATTGGACGAGTTAAGAGATACTGCTGCTAAAGATGCAGAAAGAGATGAGACGTAAGGTATGGGGGTATTAACGTTAGATTGAACGTTAGCGTTAACGTTCTTAGAGAGTGACAACAACGACGACGACTGTATGGGCAATGGATCAGGTTCATCCTGGTTTGTGATTGTAGTCGTTGAAGAGGAAGAGTTGTTGGCACTTGATGCAGAAGGTGAGGAGTTGTTAGAGGTTAGATCATTTCTATTGGGGGAGTTTCCCATGGTTATTGCTCTATTGTATTCGAGGGTAGGCTTAGTAAGTAATTTGCGGGGAACGTTAGGCAGATCCAGGCGGTTGAGTAAGTGGCCTAGTTTGCAATAGAGTAAGGATCAGTGAATGGGAGGGAAGCGGATAGGAGGTAGAAACGGTGCGGTGAGATACCTCGGTGGGGAGAAGTGTAGTAATAGCAGATAGATTACAAAACAGCCAACAGAGAAAAGAGAAGAGACAAGAGAAAAGAGACAAGAGGCAAACGACAAAAAGCCAAGTTCTACTCTCTCGCACTACTAACACGAATTTGCTCTAGTCTCTAGTCGTTCCCCTATCACCGGAGGATACCCAAAAACCGAAAACCGAAAACCGAAAACTGAAAACCGAAAGCGCCGCGAAATCGGATGGCACGTGGCATCAGAGACTCTGTCCACGTGACCTGCTTCAAGTCACGTGCAAACGCCTCCTGCGCCACCTGCGCCGCCTCCAGCTTCCCCCGCCCAACATTTTTCCCCTCTGACCGACCCAACATTTTCTGCCGGCGCCTTCACGGTTCTCCGCCGCGTATTTGCAGCTTATGCCTCTTACCTCCGTCCGCTAAGCTCGATGCGACACCAAAAATTAGTGGATGTCCGAGGGTCCTTGCACGTATCCATAGGAAGTGCTAGCTAACGCCGACTGCACGAGCTGTATGCACGGTGTACTGTAGTGTATAAGTTGTATAGCCCATCTCATCAATAAAGTTTGAGGCTTGTTTTCTTTTCCTTTCCCTTCCATTCCTGGCAACGCTTATTCCGAGTCTTGGCTTTTTCTTTCTACTACTGTCTTGACTATCCTAATCCATTTAGTTAAACTAACACAAGCCACATATACACCATGCCTCTATTAAATGTCCCCGTTGGCGAAGCCAAGCAAGGTGAAACTGCTCCAAGAAGAAATTTCAAAGTCAAAGACGCAGCCGTAGTTAGACCAATCGGATGGAAGTGTTCCACTCTATATGAATATTTCAACGAATCTGTTGAAAAACAGGGAAAGACAAGAAAATGTCAAGGTTGGAGAGATCTCATTGACATTCATACAGAAACGAAAAAAATAACTAAAGTCATTGAAGGTAAAGAAGTTATTGTCGATAAGAACTGGTTATACTATGAAAAATCTGATTATAAATACATTTCCTTTGGTGATTTACAAACTCTAGTCAATCACTATGGTAAAGGTTTACTGCAAATCGGAATTAATCACACTGAAACTGACAAATTACATCTTTTCGCATCCACTTCTCCTCATTGGATGAGAACTTTCTTAGCATGTCAAACTCAAGGTATCCCCGTCGTTACCGCTTACGACTCCCTTGGTGAAGATGGTCTAATCCATTCTTTGGTTCAGACAGGCTCTAAGGTGATCTTCACTGACAATGATCTTTTGACGAAGCTCGTTAACCCTCTTAAGAAAGCTACTGAAGTCAAGTTCATCATCCACTCAGAAGATATCAATCCAGATGATAAGAGAGCAGATGGTAGCCTATATAAGAATGCTGTAACAGCAATTGATCAAATCAAGGAATCAAGACCTGATATCAAGTTTTATTCACTCAATGAAGTCATCTCTCTAGGTAAGGAAAATGACTCCACTCAAAATGTCCACCCTCCAAAACCTGAATCTTTGGCTTGTATCATGTACACATCCGGTTCTACAGGTCCTCCAAAGGGTGTCGTCCTCACAAATAAGAATATTTTGGCAGGTATCGCTGGTGTCTCTGTTAACGTCCCTAATACAATCGTCACTCGTAACGATAGAGTTATTGCTTTCTTACCATTGGCTCACATTTTCGAATTGGTCTTTGAACTCATTTGTTTCTATTGGGGTGGTATCGCAGGTTATGCTAATGTGAAAACTTTAACAGATGCTTCTTGTAAGAACTGTGAGGGTGATATGAAGACTTTCAAGCCTACCATTATGGTCGGTGTCGCTGCCGTTTGGGAAGCAGTTAAGAAGGGTATTATGTCTCAAATCGAAAAACAACCTTCCACAACTCAAAAAGTGTTTTGGGCAGCATACCATGCTAAGGTTACCGCTAAGAAGTATCACATCCCATTGGTACCTTCCCTAGTTGACACCCTTATTTTCAAGAAAATCAAACTAGCTACAGGTGGTTGTATCAGACTCATGTTGAATGGTGGATCTCCAATCAGTTCAGAAACTCAAAGATTCATTACTAATACCATTGGTCCAATGTTGATTGGTTACGGTTTGACCGAAACTTGTGCCAACACTACCGTTGTCATGCCTGAACATTTTGAATTGGATGTTGCAGGTTCTCTCGTTGGTTCCATTACAGTTAAATTGATTGACGTTCCCGATGCTGGTTATTTTGCAAAGAACAACCAAGGTGAAGTGTTGATTAAGGGTGCACCAGTCACCAAGGAATACTACAAGAATGATGAAGAGACTAAGAAGGCCTTTGAATATGAAGAAGGATGGTTCAGTACCGGTGATATTGGTGAATGGACCGCATCCGGTGCATTGAAGGTTATTGACAGAAAGAAGAACTTGGTTAAGACTCTCAATGGTGAATACATTGCTTTGGAGAAAATTGAATCTATCTATCGTTCCAACAAGTACGTTTTGAACATTTGTTGTTACGCAGATCAAACAAAGGTGAAACCTATTGGTATCGTCCTTCCAAATGAACCACAAGTGAAGGAACTTGTACACCAATTAGGTTTGGATAAGTCCGCAAAGTCTGCTGGTGATGTGGAATTACACAAATATCATAATGACAAACGTCTCATCAAAGAAATGACCAAGAGCATCTTACAAACGGGTAAAGAAGGTGGCTTAGGCGGTATCGAATTACTACTGGGTATCGTTATTGTTGATGACGAATGGACGCCTGAGAGTGGTTTCGTCACAAGCGCTCAAAAATTGCAAAGAAAGAAGATTCTGGCTAGCGTTCAAGGCGCAGTCGACAATCTTTATGCTGAAAACCAATAGTTTAGTTAAGTTAAGTTAAGTTAAGTTTAGTTAGGCTAATCGGCTCCAAACTGCATTTGTATTTCATTTATCTTCATTTCCCTCCCCATTAACGTTCTGTACGACTTATATAGTTCCATGTGTAATTCTCTAATCTCTCTACTAAACCAATATCTAATCTCCGCGGACAACGGTGGTATTCTACAAGTCGATTTAATCTGATTCATTAATTGTATAATAAGTAATAAGTTTTACATGAATTTAAAAAGGACTATGCTGATATTACTTTCTATCCATCCCATCCATTTGTTTACTGATGATATCATTAAATTTCTCAAATGCGTCCAAGTAAATGTGATGGCCGGCATCGGGAACGATACCATATTCACTTCTGAATGGAGATATATCCCTTAACTTCTTAGACGCCAAATATCCAGCCTTCTCATCCATCCAATCATGAGATCCATATAACCAAACGGTATTACCTGCATAGTGCTTTATCTGTTCAAGTCTGTGCAAAAGTGGATGTCTTGGTACTGCTCCTGGAGCCAAAATGTAATTCAGCATATATTCACCACTCCCCTTTGCATTGAAGATCCCATACGCATATCTATGCAATGAAGTGCGTAATTTTTCATCAATTAGGTTGTCAATGGCAAATCTACGTGATGTCCATCCACTGACAAACAAGGAACCCAATGGACCGGTGTTCCTAACAAGCGAAAAGGGGGATATGTTTCTATTCCACAAATGTGTAAACCAATTTGGGATTTTCGCAGCTATGTCTTCTGTTCTATGATCGAAAATACCACCTGGGGAAACTAACACTAAAGTATCCCAAAACCGTCTAGGGTTCTCGGAAGTAGAAGATAGTAAATCTCGTTGTCTCTCGAATCTCTCATTCTGCAAATTTGCCTTCTTTTTATTGAAGAAATCCATACGTTTCTTAAGAAAATTGAATTCATTCTCATTGATATATCCATTACCATTGACTTCATACATTTGCAGCAAGAGTGAAAAATATCCACCCATTGAATGAGCCACAGTAATGGTATTCTTCTCATCTAAACCTCTAGCGACAAACCAATCACGAAGTGGTATGGTGAACAGCTTCTCAACCGTTTCGTGGTTCTCAGTTGGGATGTTTGATGGGAAATCGACACGGGTGGAACAACCGTAACCTGGTAGATCTATAGCGTGGATGTGCCAATCTGGGTGACGTTGTGCAAGTGATTCGATGTTCTTGATGAAAAAGCCAAGTCCGGCTCCGTAACCATGCATGATAACCAAATGTTTCTCATTGGAAGGAGAAGAGGATGTCTTCTCCCTAATGGGCTTTACATGGAATTCATTTATGTCCGGGAAAACTAGTGAGTTGGAACTCTCAAATTTGATTACCTTTGCGGAGTGAGTTTTTGAAGGCTCTGGATAGAATGGTAGTGAAGAGAGTAGTTCATCTTGAACGTCTAGTAATTTCCCCTTTTTCATGTAATCTTTAAAACTCTCGGAAAAAGAAAGGGGGAATAGTTTGGGTGATATTTGCGACAAAGGCACTCCGGAAGGATTTGTTGGCTTCCGGTGACTACTCAACCCATCTGGGTTAGCAGTAGCAGATGATGTAACAGTTCTGGTAGTGGTTAAGTTGATCTCGGAGTTCATTGATGGTGTCTCCGTAGCCATACTGAATGATTTATTGATGTATCTCCTTCGACTTCTTGTGGTGTTGATGCAGTTAGCTACGGCCCTTGGTAAGCGATGTGTTGATTGAATGATGTTGTCAAATAGTCCGTTCACTAGTGAGCGGTGCTATGTATGGATGGTGGAAACCTCTGTGTTAATCAATATCGAAGAAAATGCCCCAAGAGTTGTTGATGAAGAATAGACCAAGCCATCTGCCATGTGCCATTTACTTATAGTCACTAGCTAGAGCTTATAGCGCGGACCTCGAGAATTAGACACGGAGCACGGAGTTAATACGCGGTCTGGCACCTAGAACCTGAAGCTCGACGACACTTGAAACTTGAGCCTTTTGGCACACCATCCTATACTCGACTCGGGCGTTGGGGAGCCATATATGTGGCTTAGACTATATTGGGCCAACTCAGATCAATTGTATACGTGTTGTTGACACCAAATGAAGGAAAATCATGTTTGTTGGTTGTTGGGCTTAAACTTAAAGCTTCTATTATTGAAGAATAGTGAAGGAGCAAAAAAACAGATGAAGGAAGCGAGGTTCGAACTCGCGCGGACAAACGCCCAACAGATCTTAAGTCTGCCGCCTTAGACCACTCGGCCATCCCTCCAAAGTATCATATTTAGAGCAGGTGGTACAAGTTGAGTACAGAGCCATATATCACGTGATCTAATCAAGTGAATACAACTTAGTTCAATATAGTCGTCCTGAACGCCTAAAATCAATTTCAAGTAATTCCATAGGGAATTTATAACTTACTGGAACCAGAAATTTCATATATGATGCAAATAGCAACTTTAATATACGAGTTGCTTTGCTCTAGTTATTCAGGGCAATAACTTGTTGAAATATGAAGTCATAATATGGCTACAGCCAATATGGGCTGCCGACTTCATATCTTACTTTTGTGTTCTTACATCATTAATGACTAGGAGTAGGTTATACATTCACGTGTTGAGAGCTCCTCCTATTATGTGGATGCCTCTAATTAATCAATCATGAAAGATAAGAATTCGGAGATAGTGCTAGGTACTAGGCGCGCTCCTATAAGAGTTGAGATGTGCCCCACATGGGGTCTACGAGCTGAATTCTACACTACTCCTTTTATACTGTTTATTTAGTGGTTCCTTTTATAACCCTCTTAACCTTTTTGACATACTGTAACATTATCTAAGCTATCTTAAGAAGGGTGACCTAATTAGGATAGTATTAGCGATGGAAACTCTGCTAACGTAAGGATTACCCCTTATCTGTTATCATTAAGGCTTATCTCCAAAAGCCTTATCTACCATCATTACAATCTATCCACCTTCGAGATTACTATATAAGCTACACGGTGCTCTCCCTTCACTTACTATCTACTTTTATATTGTGTATTCTTCACTTAACATCTAGTATCTTACCTACGACGTAGACCCTAGCCTCTCAGCTTATGTTACATGGAGCCCGATGCGGGGCATATACAGAAAGTAACCCTAAAACAGCTATATATCAACAGGAAGAGGCACTGAATTTTGTTGAGTAAGCAAGTAACCAAGTTAAGTATAGCTGCACGTGACTTTGGGCTTCCTGTGAACTAAGTTGCAAAGCTTACAAGGCATATAGTCATAGTTTTTTTTCGTGGTAGGTATAGTGGTTTGCCATAAACAAAAAATAGTTCTTATTATTGTGACGCCGTATCAACTAAAATTGAAGGATCTCCTGGGAATATTTACCAGCCTGATAACAATGACCGTAGCGGATAACTTCTAAATGTACTATCTGTCTGTCGAGATGAGGTGAAAAAAATGTAATGAGGAGGATTCGCTACTTTTACGCAATGTGGAAATCAAATGGAAGACGAGAACGTCAGTGAACTTCGTAGTGAAAGAGAGAGATTATGAGTAGTGGACCACTAATAACAACAGTATATAGCAGAAAGAACGGTAGGGCACAGTTCACCGATATGACTAGTACTACTCGATAATAGCACATCCTATGCCAAACTTAACACTATCTCCCAGCTCTTCGAGCTTATAGACAATTTTGGAGACAATCACCTAAGCCAATATACAGTACATGAAAAGAAGAGCCTTAAGGCGAAGCTGACTTTACTAATCTAGGTGCAAAGATGTTTCTGATATGTAGATTGAAGCTCAAGTCTTTCTCATAGAATTTCAAATTATGCAATGTTTCTGTATTGCTCTTCTTTTCGGTCTCAATACTAAGATGCCATCATCGGCAGCTCAAACTCACGTCTACGCTGACAGCATTTCCATAAACTGGCTCCAAGTTTACTTAGTATAGGGCCCGCGTTAGTATGCACAATGAACCATTAGCTGGGTCAGGTCGGGTCGGCTCAGCTCAGCTCAGATCTTGCGTTTCATCAACCTGCAGCTGGCTAGCATCGATTATAAGATTCCACATTCCACATGTACTCGAAGTACGCGCACCCCCCCTTTAGCTAGTGCCGACCAGTAACTTAAAAAATTAGCAACTTAAAACTTAAAACCGGTGGGCTTATAATTTATCTCGCGAGCTAGCTTTTTATATGTCAAATTAACGTACGCGCCGGTGCTGCAGATCGGTTCGTTATAAACTCTAAAGTATACAATTAATCGGTTCCTCCCCCATAAGATCCGCCCAAAGGATCCCCTACGTGTCCTGTGGTCATGACCACATATATACGACGGCTCCAGGTCCAAGTCCTCTAAGGTATAGGATCTGTGTTACCCGGTCCCGGAGACGCTTGTGCATGCATTATAGGTCCGATCGGAGATATTAAATAATATTGGCCGCGTGATACTGACACATTTTAAGAGCGGCCCCGCGAATCGAGTTGACGGATTTTGTTATTTTTACATTTCGGGGAAGCAAGCTATCAATTTTTACTGGGCTTTCCATGACCCATGGCCTGGACATGTAACGCGTAATGAGATTCAACTGGTTTGAAACTGATTGAATCAGAATTTGTATACGGTTACCTTGGTATTAGACACAATCAACTAAGAACACTCGCACATGGAATCAATATTCCAAAAACGGCGATACCTTGCCCTGGTCGCATTGGCTACCATTTTGATTTTGGTTGGGTACAGAACATCCAAGATATCTTCAGTTGATGTACCAATACTATACAACGAAAGGTATTCTCAATACATTGATGGCCTTGGAAGTAGTGCTCCAAGCACTACAGAGATTGAAGCTAAGGTGACATTATTGAAATACTTAGATGGCTTCAGAAATGAAGAGATCCGAGAAACGTTTTATAATGTTACTACGGATGTTTACGAGATTATTCAACGGGATGAGAGGGATAAAAGAGGAGGATCCCACAAGCCTTTTAGCACACTCTCCACTCTGGAAAAGGCTCAGTATTATGCAACAGAATTATTACCTAGAAGTGGGTTCACATTTGCCCACACAGAATATTTTCCCTACAAAGATGTTTTGCAACGCGATGAATACATTGAGAAAAGACAGGATAAATGGAGGAGGATCAAGGAGAAGTTCAACTCAATCGAAGTTGAAACCCTGCAACTGGATGATGATGAATTTTTGAGATTGATAGAGATATCTTTCGATAGAAAAGTCAAGAACAATAGAGAAATGTCTCAGGAAGTTAGGAAGGATTTAACTCACTACAAGTTCTTTTCCCATATTTTTCTAAATGATGAAAATACGTATGATACCAATGGCGAATTTCTCAACTACTGCTCTGCAGCTTCCTCTAAACTTTTTCACTTCTTTACCGGTGCTTATCCCAAATTCCACAAGTTTGACAAAGACAATACATTTGTTGAATATCACCCTTACGAAAGTGATGATCAATTAAAGGATAAATGCTTTATTAAATCATTAAGAGATAATCTTAAGGGTAAAGGTATAGTAATTACCACCACAGATGGATTTGTTCCACAACTTGCTGGATTGATTGCGCTTCTTAGGTTCCAAGGTGTTGAATACCCAATGCAAATTTTCTACGACAAAGACTTCTCACTGGAATCTATGAAATTATTACAAACTATCGCCACGTCAGATAAGCTGTTATTACCACCAAATGACGAGGGCCAGGAACTACCCAAATTACTACCAAAAATGGACCTATCATTTATTGATGTCACTGGCACTTTGAAAGAGGACTACAGTCACCACTATTCCAGTTTTGGTATGAAGCTCCAAGCATATCTCTTTAGCACATTTGAAGAGACAATCATGATGGATACCGATTCTGTTCCATTCAAACCACTCAGCTATTTTTTCGAAAGTGATGCGTATAAGTCAACGGGTGCTTATTTTTTCAAGGATAGATTAATGAAAGCTTTTATCTTGCCGGAAGCTATTAACCTCGTTAAACCATTCCTCAATTATCACGATGAGCATGATTATTTGAACATACCAATGACTGACAAAACTATTCTCAACAATAAGTTTTTTACTTCTGGAACGCGTCACTTCATGGAGTCGGGAATTGTCACCATTAATAAGAAGGAGAAGTTCAATGGTATGCTAATAACTTATATCTCGCAGATGATTGATTTCTTGCGTCATTTCTCTTATGGTGATAAAGAATTGATTTGGTTGGGCCAGGCAATAGCCGGTAACTCATTTGAGATGAACAAACATTTTGCCGTATCTGCCGGTGAATTAACACCTCATGATATTTCTCCAGTGAATGAAGTCTGCAGTGCACATCCATCCCACATAAGTGAAGACATGGAGTTACTTTGGACCAACTCCGGTATCTTTGTATGTAAGAACTGGCACGAGTACAAGAAGGATATTTCCGATCCCAGATACGCAAGCTTCACAGAGGAGCAGTTGAAAGAATACTATCTTTCAACAGTGAAATTTACACATGCGGTGATCCCACCGGATCCATTTTATAAGTTTCACGGAGTTGATGACAGTGTTGAATCTGGCTGGAGAGGATCACCACTATGTGGTAGTTATAATTGGTGTGCTATCGAGAAAGTGGGAAACGGTCTCGGAGGTGATAATATTCCAAGCGGGGGCTTAGTCTCTTTCATGCCGGAGCAGACTAAACTTTGGTCATACTATGGCTTGATATGGGCGAATCACTTCAATTTGGCATCACCGAATAAAGAAGGCCGTATAGAATACGAGGACGTCCTCAACGGACTTTGATATTTGCTGTCTTCTGACATAAGCTTGTTTACGCTCCACTCCTTTACAAGACCATGCCATGCCATGCCATGCCACGCCACGTAACGTAACACGTAACACGTAACACGACATTTGCGGTTTGTGCCACGTTTCAGTTTTTAGTAATTCTCTTTGCGCGGATTTTCCCTTTTTAGTCGATTTATCAGTTGCTCCTGGGTGTCCACTGTCTTCGAATTCAAGTTCAGGCTTTGCCACCAGACGATTTATAGCTTCACTTCTACACTTGGTGACAGTCCATATCTGATCTATCAACAAGACACCATAGACACCCTTGAAAAAAACCACCATGAAGTTTTCTGTCTCCGCAATTGCAGCCATCATGGCAGCAATCACCCACATTACTCCAACCGTCGCCGAGGAAGCTATTGCATCTGAAGACTCCGCTGTTGTTAAGCTTACCGAAGAAACTTTCAAGGACTTCATCAACACCAATCCATATGTCTTGGCCGAATTTTTTGCACCATGGTGTGGCCACTGTAAGAGATTAGGTCCTGAGTTTGCCTCTGCTGCCGACAACTTAGCAGAATCAAACCCAGATATCAAGCTTGCTCAAATCGATTGTACCGAACAAAGAGATTTGTGTGCTGATTTTGAAATCAGAGGTTACCCAACCATGAAGATCTTCAAAGGTGACGCTGAGAATGTCTCAGACTACCCAGGCCAAAGAGATGCTGACGCAATTGTCAATTACATGGTCAAGCTTACTTTACCTGCAGTTCAAATCTTTGAAGACGCCAAGGCTTTGGATGAAAAGCTCGAAAACTTAGCTGAATCCTTCATCCTTCAAGTCCTCCCTGAAGGCACTGACGCACAAAAGGCTAACGAAACTTTCTATGAAGTTGCTGACAAATACAGAGAGAGCTTCACCTTTGCATCCACCTCCGACGCTGATTACTTCAAAAAGTACTCCAAGTCTGCAAAGAAGCCAGCTTATGTTATCTTCAGAAAGGAAGAGGACTTGGAAGATGCTTCTGTTTACCATGGTACTGATATCAGTGAAGATTTTGAACTCTTAGTCGATTTCATCACTGTTGAATCCAAGCCTCTCTTTGGTGAAATTAACGGCCAGACTTACCAAGCTTACACATCCTCTGGTATACCATTGGCATACTACTTCTACTCATCCCAAGAAGAACGTGATGCAGTTCAACCAATTATCAACAAGTTGGCAAAGAAGTACAGAGGTGAAATCAACTTTGTCGGTTTGGATGCTACTCAATTTGGTATGCACGCACAAAACTTGAACATGCAAGAAGATTTCCCACTTTTCGCAATTCACGATCTTGAATCAAACAAGAAGTATGGTATTGACCAATCTAAGCCACTTGAGAGCAACGATATCACCCAATTCGTTCAAAAGTTTAAGGCTGGTAAGTTAGAGCCAATTGTCAAGTCCGAACCAATTCCAGAAGTACAAAACTCTTCCGTTTACCACCTCGTTGGTGCAGAACATGACCCAATCGTCAACTCTGCTAAGGATGTTCTTGTTAAGTACTATGCACCATGGTGTGGTCACTGTAAGAAACTGGCCCCAATATATGAGGAACTCTCGGATCTTTACAAGGGTAAGGACGTTATTGTGGCTGAGTTAGATCACACCTTGAACGATGTCGATGGTGTTGATATTCAAGGTTACCCAACCTTAGTCCTTTTCCCAGCAGATGGCTCAGAGCCAATCTACTACGAAAATGAAAGATCCCTCGAAGCTATGGCTGATTTTATTAAGGAGAAGGGTTCTTTGAAGATCGACGCTTTAGCTGATGACGATGACGAAGAAGAGGAAACCGTGACTGACTCCGCTAAAGCTGCAGTTGAATCTGTTGCTTCTGCTATCAAGTCAGCCGTCGACGATGAAGAAGCAGTTGAGGCACACGATGAATTGTAAGCTTTCAGACCTCTTTATCTACACCAAACTACATAACTGGATTATATACAACTAAAGGTAACTTTTTCTACTTCTATCGGATGAGAAACATCTCATCGTTTGAAAACCTCTAAATCGTTTCTTTGTCGAAAATCTGAGATGCTGCTTTAGAGAGTCTATTCATGATCGCTAAGCCTTCGTCCTCCTCACTGACACCTTCGACGAAAATGATATCCACATTTTGTGCATCCGAGTCTCTTAAGGCAGCGAATAGGTTTCGTTGTATATCGTCACCAGTTTTACCTAAATCAATAATCAATGAAGCGTCTTCTGGAGTCTTCGTCCAATATTTAGATCTTAGAACAGCATACTTTTTCCCATTTAAGTTATCTCCCACAGTGTTTGTGTAGAAATTCACAGCATCTATGGCATTATTGAAGTTTTCAAATAGCATAACTTTAGCGGTTGGTGAATAGTGCTTGTACTTCATACCTGGTGTGCGCACCTTCTCATATTGACCAGCCGTCTTCTTACCCAACACGATATTAGTCCAACTACCACCGAGTTTCCTTATTTCTTCAAGACTGATACCACCAGGTCTCAATAACATTGGTGGGTCAACAGTACCGTCCACAACGGTGCTCTCAAGTCCGACATCACATTGTCCACCATCTATAATCATTGGAATTTTCCCCTGCAAATCCTCATAGACATGGGAAGCCAGCGTTGGTGATGGTCTAGTAGACGCATTTGCAGATGGTGCAGCCAGTGGTAGATTGGATACCTGTATTAATGCTCTTGCAACTTTGTTCTCTGGGAACCGTACGGCAAATGTATTTTGACCTGCCGTCACTACCGGTGATACCGGACATCCTTCTGAGACTGGAAGAACAATGCTGAGTGGTCCAGGCCAAAATTTGGCTATAAGTGGTTTGTATACTTCAGGAATTTTCGTTTTGAAGAGATCAGTTATCATATCCACCGATGAGATATGTGAAATCAAAGGATTATCAGCAGGTCTGTTCTTCGCTTCATATATTCTTCTCACAGCATCAGAAGATAAAGAGGAGGCCCCAAGCCCATACACAGTTTCTGTCGGGAACCCAACAACTTGTGAGCTTTGGAGAAGTTCTGCAGCCTCTTGTAGCACCTGTTTGGTGTGTTCATCTGTAATGATGAGTTCGTTGGTCTGGTTGTCAAAACTTATAGTGGAAGGATCAATTTTCAGTACTTTGGTGTCAAACTTTCTCATTTTTTTTATAGTTGTACTCAGATGACGTCGCAAGCTATACATCGACCACAGGTGAGGCTGCGTATGTTATGGAAAATGCAAACTATAATGTATTTAGAAAGGCAAAAGAAAGAGCTTTCATGAGACTTGATAAAATTCAACTGAAAAAATCGAGAACGATTGAGTTGCCGGATTCACGAACCTCTACACTCTACACAATCTACACAATCATTTGATGCGATCTCCAATGAGTTTATCCTCTCATTGAGATAGAACGCACTATTCAGCACCCCAGACACTAGAAAGGTCGAAGATCACTATGTTTGGATTTGCGAAGAAATTGGTCAGCTCATTAGAGTCTCAGCTATCTCAAGATGCATCCCCCAACACTGGCACACACATTGACGAATCACGTCTAGGTCTGAGAATTCTCTCCGTGAGACCTGATTCATTGGGACTCAATCATGGTATGGAGTCATGGTTTGATTATATTGTTGCTCTAAATGGTACTGATATCAATGCATACTTGGAGCTGAATTCGTCAACAGGTTATGTTGGGTACGACAATTTTCTCAACTACATGAAGCACGAAGTTGAAGTCGCTGGCAATGGCATAACATTGACAGTCTTCTCATCGAAAGGTTCTGTTCTCAGGGACATATATTTTAGCAATAGTGAGATTATAGATGCTTGCAAGAATGCCAAACCACCACTTGAAGAAATTAGTTTAAATGAAGAAGAAGAAGGTGCCAATCAATCCGGACTTGCATGGAACCCACATTTAGGGCTCTCATTTCAACTAACACCCTTAAGCACTGCATACTTTACCTGGCACGTTCTGAGAGTGTTACCAGGATCACCAGCGTATCTTGCAGGGATCATGCCAGATGAATACATTATCCAATCGCAAGATGGACTATTGGCCACAGGAGGAGAGGATCTTTTAGGCAAGGTTTTGCAGAGCCAGTATGCCAAAAACGGGGACGGAGGTGAAGTTGTGCTTTATGTGTACAATTATGACTCCGATTGTGTTCGTCCAGTGACGATAGTTCTCAAATCTGGTGCTCTATGGGGAGGAAGAGGTATTTTGGGATGTGACGTCGGTTACGGTTTGTTGCACCGCATCCCCGAGGTGGTTGGTAAGTTTGATACTATAAAGAGCTTTCATCAAGAACTACCACAAAGTCAGGGCGCCTCAACGGTAACTGAAGGAGCTTTTGAGGTTTCAATGACTGAACCACCGGAATTTTTACCATTACAAGTATCAGCACCAAGCTTTTCTAGCGATGGAAACAGGGAAACAGCCGAAGAGGCGGCAAAAGCTGTAGCAAATGCACACAGAAAGCGTGGACCTCACGGTGGGAAGAAGACAAACGTCAATCTTGACGATTACTTTAAGGAACAAACAGCAGCCAATGAGAGCAGTAGTAGTACAGATATTACAACAAAGTCCAGCGTACCACCACCACCACCTCCCAAGAAGGCGTAGATCAAGTCGTTCGAAGCAATTTTGGTAGATTTTGCCTACATTATTAAATATGTAAATTAACGTAAAACTAGGAACCACCACTACCTAACTATCAACAATATCGTAAAGCTTTTCCAAGTCGTATGTCTCTCTCCATCGATCACCATTTCTAACTATGATGAAAATTAAGACGCTCAATGCAGCGGTTATACCAGCGCAGATGCTAAATAAAACACCAGTGCCAATGACCTTGATCAAGGGCTCTGTAACAAAGGAAATGCCAGCAGCCATAATCATTCTGATAAAGTTATTTAAAGCAATACCTGTAGCACCTCTTCCGGGCAAACAATCTGCTAAATATGTCACTGTAACACCAATGACAAGCATTTGAGCAAACCCGAATAAAGCGGTACCTATTAAAGGAGTCACCCAGTGCTCCCCATATTCAAGACACCAACCGGTGATAAGCAGAGATAGAGGAAGAAGAGCTGCTGCGACATACACATTGATACCGAATCTGGCTTCTGGTGCAATTATGCCGTACTTTTCGATCTTCTTCTTCAACAAGTAGTCATTGAACTTTCCACCCCAAATAGATGCAATCAAATAGGTAACAGAGTTCGGCACATACATCAAACCAACAATAATAGGTGAAAAATTGTATGGTGCCTTCGAATACATGTACGTCAACGTCATATTTTGAACATATAAAGCAGCAAAACATGGAGCAGAGTATGCTATGGCTAATAACACTGGAGGATACCTGAGAAACACAAATCCTTTCAAAGGTGCATAAAGGTAAAGCTTCGTGTAATGCCAGAACAATTTGAATTTGCTTCCATGTGCGATATTGTGTATGTTGTCAAGTTCTGCTGCTACCATTGCTAGTTTCTTCTTCTTTTTTCGTTCATCCATGTTTCTTATAGTTCCTGTAGTTGGAACTTTTGATAATGGAACAACTGAATCCATAACTGGAACCTCAGTATCAGAATCTTCATAACCATAATCTTTGTTATCAAATGCATTACTTGCATCCGAAATGCCCATTGAATCAAATGATGCTTCGGTGCCAAATGAAGGCCTATTCAATCTTTCATTTCTATGCGTTGATGAGGCTGATGGTTTCCTGCTCTTGGGCCTTTCGCCTGTGAATGAAGGGTTGCGATGTGTACTTTTAGTTGATGCAAATGATGACTTTCTGCTCTTGGCTATGTCACTTTTCGCATTAGCAACACCAGCGACAGAACGATGCGTTGACATGCGAGATAGAAGTTTGTTGAGATGCTCAACTTTTTCCTCGTCCACATCTTCGTCTTCTTCGTCAAAAACATTAGAGTCAATTGATGTGGTAGGAGAGAGAGGCAACTCTGTATCAGGAACATCAGTCTCAACTTTCAAGGTAGGAGGTGAACTGTTCGATTGAATGTTACTTGTTGTATCCATTGGATCTTTTGCCTCCGTGGATTCTTTTAGATTACCATTGGCGTTTGAAGTACCTGCTTCTTCGTCTTTCTTTGGGGTTCTATTTTTCAAACGATCACGTAGAATCTGTCTTATGGCTTCTCTATTATCCTGCTTCCTCAACGTTTCAGGCAAAAGGAAAATAATCATGAGGCAACTAACACCACTCAATATGATCAAGAACCACTGAGTCGCACGCCAACCAAAACTCTTGCTACTTGTGATAGCACCACCAATAATTGGACTCAATAACGGCCCAGCTAGTGGGCCTAAATAAAACAAGCCCATTGCAGCACCTCTCTTAGTGATAGGATATAGATCACCGATGGTACCAGCACCGACACTTTGAACACTTGCCGCACAGCCACCACTCAAAATACGGAAACCAATCAATGTATTAACATTATTCGCCAAAGCACACCCAATTGTGAAACAGAGATATAAGATGAAAGAGATGATGTAAATAGATCTTCTTCCATGTCTTTCTGAGAAATTGCTCCACCAAAGAGGGATCACTCCCAAAGTGATTAGATAAACACCAATAGCAACATTGAGAATGGTAACTGTGGTTCCAAGATCTCGGATCGCGTCATCGGAGGCAGGTAAAAGAATGGACGTACCCATGGGTCCGAGCATGGCACAAAATGCAATTATAAAAACTATGGTTCTTCTTAGAGAGGGAGGTAGCTCTCGAGCATCTTGATATTCCGGTATAAGACAAAACTGAGATAGTAAGCCACGGCGTTCCTTCATTGGTACTATCTTATCGTCATCTATTTTCACGGTGGTGATTTTTGACAATAAAGTTTGTGATTTCGTCACTCTTCCGGCATCGGAGTTACCGTCTGGTAAGGTATCCGAATCTCTGGAGGATTTCGAAGATAGATATGTCTCGTTGTCGTTATCGCTGGAATCGTGATGTAGTCCGAGAATTTCTCCACTATGAGAATCCTCACTATCAAGAGAAGCGGTGTCCGGTGACATTTTTGACATTTGCACAGTTTGCGCTTTTTGAGCCATAGAAGGCTTCCTTTGCTTAGACATTGTTGTGCAGGCAAAGAGAGGTGAACATATAGATGTCTTTTGCTGAGACTAGCCACTTTGAACACTGTTGCAAATAAATCAGTTGATTTAGATCAACGGCCCTGTGCCGGGAAAAGGAAACCGGACAAATCCATCTCTTTATAGCCTGTTCGCTTATCAGTGACCCATTGAAAAGTTTCCGCCACATTCTCGGCAGAGTTGCTGCGCACATCCGAGGGAAGCATTTCATGTACAGATTATACAATATTTTAACGTACATATACTGGACTTGAGCCACAACTACTTGAACGCTTCGGCAACCAAGTCTTTAAGCTCAGAGGCCACCACTTCGTCTCCAACGGCGGGTTCTTTATCTCCATTGGCCTTTTCACTTGTGCTCGTACCTGGGAGTAGCTCTTCAAACATTTCATCATAAGCGTCAGACTCGGTAAATTCACCTCGGGTAACTGAGTTGTTGCCGTTTTCAACAGCTTTTCCAGTCATTGTTGGTCGGGATAAGGGTATCCTTGTCTTTGGTCCCAAATTCAACTTGGAGGTTAACTTCTTGAGTTTATCCTCACCCGTTGCCTTTTGCAAGTACTCCGGCACCGGTAGATTATTTTTGATGTAGTACATTTTCCAATTTCTCGCCTTATCCTTTAACTGAAGGGAGCTTCTGTTCTTCAAATTCTCATTAATTTGCCCACCAGGGCCGTACAATTCCAAAATTGCCGTCCAGTGGGTACCTTTTTTCTTCAAGCCCTCTTTCAATGCCTCTTCTTCCTCTGTTGTCCAAATTCTACGGAATGTGGAAGGACGATTTTGCTTGACCTTCTTCTTTTTCGTTTTAGATGATTCTAGAGATAAGTTGCCATCACTCTGATTGTCAATGTTCTCCCCACCTTCTTCACCGGAGGCTTCAACAACTCCATCTTGTGTGTTATCATCCTTTCTATCAAGGTTGGATTCATCGCCATCATTACTTTCCTTAGTTTGGGAAGCAATGCCAGCAGAAACAACCACGCCAGCATCGGCTAAATCATTTTGCTCAGAGGCAGGTACTGTGGTTGCCTTCTTATTGACTGGGCCCGAGCTGGTACTGACTGCCAGGTTTCCAGTAGAATCCTCACTTTCTAATTCTCTGTATTTACGTTTTTTCTCAGAGTTGTCGACGTTCACTCCAAGTTTACTAATGATTGCCTTGAGTTGATCACTTTCCAGCTTCAATGCACCATCCTCCATATTATCAAGTTTCTCAAGTTCAGAGGCAAGTTTCCCCTTTGGACCCCAAATGAGAAATCCAACATTCTTAGAGACGTATTCGAGCAAGTCGTTCAAGAATTTGATCCACTCGTATTTTTCCATAAGAGAGCTATCTGTTCCAGATTTTAACAATGTCTGTTTCCTAAAGTCACATCTGTTTAAGAAGTCAATTTCTGCAGGAGTGAATAAGGTAGGGTTTCTTTCAATCTTTTTATCATTGGCTGTGAAGTGAGGATCCTTCCTTTTCAGCAAAATTTCATCCATATTGTCGGGGAATAGGTCATATATGATATCTTCCTTCGATTTATCACCAAGTTCAATTGCTGAAATATACGCTTGTGTCTTCAATTCTAGATATAGGATAGCTTGCGCCTTCAAGAATTTGGTCTGATTCCTTTGTATTTTGGTTGTGGCACTATTTGCTCTTCCATTGTTTTCTCCACTTTTCAAATCATCACGAAGCTGCTTGTTTTTGATGAAACTGATGGACTCAGCCGGATCCATGCTTTGAGGTGGACAGAAAACGTCAAGAAATGCTTCGTTCAAGAAGAAGAAACCAAGATCAATCAAGCCCAAGGTCGCCAAAACAAAAGTAGATAGGTTCACTTTTCTAAGTGTACCTTCAATGGTATCCTCTCTACCTTTCAAAAAAGCAGGGGCATGCTGACCAAATCTCCATAAGCCGAATGTGATATTCTCAACAGTAAAAAATGGGCTTTCTTCTGAGTTGTAAATCCTCTTTGTCGTTTCGAATAGTTCAACTAGGTTGCTGAAGGCAATACCTGTGTATGATTCTCTGTTAGAAACCAATTCCATGACCTTTTGGTAAGGTCCCTTTGCGATTATCCTAAGAATTTGGGTAGCAAGGTTGTCCAAGACTGGGAGCGTGTTAACCAACATCTGCACGTTGAATGACAAGTGATCTGGTGCTGTCATGGGTAGGGGTAACGCTGAGAGTTGTGCATTGATATGATTCACATCCTTCATTCTCACCTGGTTGGAATCATTTAGGAGAGCTCGGTAAGCATTAAGGGCACCACTTGATTCTGTATCTCGGAAAAGCTCACTATTTGCAGGTATGTAAGTGCTAGAAATAGGGGTTGTTGTCGATGTTGTGGTTGATGCCACTATGAGCTGGGGGGCATCACTCACTGTGGATGGTGGGGCATTTTCTGATGTAGGAGGTTGTGCCGGTAAATCTGAAGATTTTGATTGTCCCTTTGTCGTTGCTGTAGCTTTGATTTCTATGTTAGGTGCGTCCATTTGATTGGTGGGTTCATCGCGTGCAGAACTGGAAACAGGATCAGCTGCCTTCACTTCTGGAATAGTTGCAGACGTTGCGGTAAATACGGTTTCAGAGGTTTTGGATGAAGCTGTAGGTCCATTGGGGAAATCAACTGCAGTAGATTGTGTCACCGTCGCTGTCACCACTTCTTGGTCTAAATCTACGCTTGCGTTTGAACTTGCTTCCGATACAGCTTTCTCAGAAGCCTTCTTATTATCCTCTGTAGCGGAGTGTACTTGTGACGTGTTTTCCGATATAAGTTTCTGCAAATGGATATCAAAATCAGCATCAGTGATACTGTCCATATCTATGTTGAGTTCAGTCTCAAGAAAATCCATCTCATTTTTGCTCAACCTCCTTCTCTTGAAATTGCTTGAGAGAGCAGTAAGATCAGTCTCTATCTGGTCCAACTCATTTTCGAAATGGGAGTCAAAGTTAGCATTTTTCAGATCATCCACGCTCTCAGCAGTGTTTTCCGTATTTATTTTAGCGGAATCAACATGGGAAGATACCAGAGCTGCCTGTGCATGTTCATCATTTGCGTTTAAGGTGTTATCTTTGCTATTCTCATCAACATTTGCGGAGGTGGCGTTTACTGCAATCGGATCACCCAATTCCTGTTCATTTTGTTCCCGTAATTTCAAAGATGACTCAGACATTATCTGTTCGCTATGTGTATCCTGTTGTATGTGCAGTTTCTAGCGTGCAAGGTACTTTGCAGCCACTATTATCACTGTCGCCTAGGATCTGCACTAGCAAATTTTTAAAAGCCGTGATGTGAAGTGTAAAAAAGAAAACAACAAAATTCATGTTCTTCCCAAAACGCACCCGTGCACCGCATAATTTTTTCCTTTCCTCCCCGTCCGGAAAGGGAAGTTTCCCCTTTTTGGTGGAAGTGGCGATACAGGAAAAGTAAGCTCATCGGAAGCTCAGCTGAAACGACGCGTTCGACAGCGTTGCTGAGCAGAGAAGCACATAGCAAGATCAACAGCAAAACACACAGACTACCGCGCAATACGGTACAGTACATTAATGTCTTACGATCGAGCAGAAGTTTACGCTACATCGGTTTTACCTCCTCAGCAGGATGCCAGTGGAGACCAGAACACTGAAATCATCAAGGCGTTCAAGCGTTTCATTTTGGAGTACAGAGTGGATAACGATTTCTTGTACAGAAACCAACTTAGAGAAAACATATTATCAAAGCAGTTCAAACTTACAGTTCACTCGGAAGATCTCATTTCTTTTCATGATGAATTGCACCAGAAACTCATCGAGAACCCAAAAGACGTGATTCCACTTTTCGAGAGAGCAATCACCGAAATCGCAAAGAGGAATATTTATTTGACCAACGAGGAAGCTCCTGCTTTTTTCCCAACATGTCAGCTAATCCTACTCTCTAATGACACTAAAATTTCCATTAGAGACATCGACTCTGACAGCGTTTCCAAGATTATCAAGATCTCAGGTATCATTATCAATGCTTCAATGTTGAATTCAAGAGCTTCTGAGCTCACATTGATGTGTAGGAACTGCAGACACATTATGAAAGTGAAGTCTGGAATAAATTTGGGGATGCCTCAATACCCAAAGAGGTGCATGAGCGACACAGAGGCGGATAACGATAAGCAATGCCCTCCAAATCCATATGTGATTGTGCACGACAAATCCGTCTTCATTGACCAACAAACCTTGAAGCTCCAAGAGACTTCAGATATGGTTCCCGTTGGTGAAATGCCTCGTCACATTACATTGTTTGTTGACAGATACATATGTAATACTTTAGTGCCTGGTACAAGATGTGAAATCATCGGTATATATGATACATATCAGAGGAAAATGAGAGATACAGGCTCCATCAATAACGCTGCCATCAGAACCCCATATCTTAAAGTGTTAGGTGTTCAAACGGAAGCAGATTTGCTAAGATCATCAGCTGGTATCAATAGAATGTTCACCGAAGAGGAAGAGGAGGAGTTTATTAGAATCTCAAGATTACCCAACCTATACGATAGATTTGTGAAATCCATCGCACCATCTATCTATGGTAACGAGGACATCAAGAGAGCAATCACTTGCTTACTTTTTGGTGGCTCAAAGAAACTTCTACCAGATGGAATGAGATTGAGAGGTGATATCAACGTCTTACTTTTGGGTGACCCGGGAACTGCAAAGTCTCAACTATTGAAATTTGTTGAGAAGGTTTCTCCTATCTCCATATATACGTCTGGTAAAGGATCCTCTGCAGCTGGTTTAACAGCATCTGTTCAGAGGGATCCGGCTACGAGAGACTTCTACTTGGAAGGTGGTGCCATGGTTTTGGCAGATGGTGGTGTTATCTGTATTGATGAATTTGATAAGATGAGAGACGAGGATAGAGTGGCCATTCACGAAGCGATGGAGCAACAAACCATTTCCATCGCAAAGGCAGGTATTACTACTGTGCTAAACTCCAGAACATCTGTTCTTGCCGCCGCAAACCCGATTTTTGGTAGATACGACGATATGAAGGCTCCTGGTGAGAACATTGATTTCCAAACTACAATTTTGTCTAGATTTGACATGATTTTTATTGTCAAGGATGAGCATAACACTGCCAGAGATATGTCTATTGCTCATCACGTTATGAATGTTCATACCAATGGTGGTGCAAACGAAGAACAGACAGAGGGTGAGATTCCAATTGATTTAATGAAGAAATACATTCAATACTGTAAGCTAAAATGTGCTCCAAGACTATCCCCAGAAGCATCCGAAATGTTGAGCTCCGAGTTCGTTGCCATTAGAAAAGAAGTGAAACTTAAGGAGTCTCATTCTACGGAAAGATCCTCCATTCCTATCACAGTGAGACAGTTGGAAGCTATCATTAGAATCACGGAATCTCTAGCAAAGATTGAACTCTCACCTATTGCCACTATCAGGCACGTGGAAGAGGCAATGCGACTTTTCAATGCATCTACCATGGATGCGATTAAAGAAGGTAAGAATGACAATAGTGACATTGTTGAACAAATGGAGACTATGGAAAGCGAAATTAAAAGGAGACTACCAATGGGTTGGAGTACCTCATACAATACTCTTCGACAAACTTTTGTTGAGAAGGGCTCTTACTCGATTGAAGCGCTTAACAAAACTCTACATGTTTTAGAACGTCGGGAGGTTGTTCAGTTTAGACACAACAGAGCGAATGTTTTTAGATGTGGTGTGTGATTTTCCTACCACAAGACGCACTGTTATTTCGCTTTGTCTTATTTCACTTCCCTTCATTCGCAACCATCATACTTTATCCTGGCAGTTTCTAAATGTATAATATATCAAATTAATGTACAATTCTCACTAAACAATTCCAAATTTACGTGAGGGGGCTTTCATGCAATGACGTGGAAACCGCCCTTGCCTTTCTTCAACCCATTTTGAACAATCCTTTCAATTTCTTGAGGATCACTGGTGATGCCTGTGAAGTTTTCATAGCCGTCCTCAGTAACTAAGATGTCGTCTTCGATTCTCACACCTCCAACGTACATGTATTTTTCAACAAGCTCCATGTTGACGTATTTTTTCTGTTCTTCTGTGATGTTTTCGATCAAGAATGGAGAAAAGTAGATACCTGGCTCGTCAGTAACAACCATACCTTTCTGCAACTTTCTTCTCAATCTCAAATATCTCAACAAGATGTTCTCATCTTCATAGTTTGGACATCCACCAACATCATGGGTGTCCATACCAAGAAGATGCCCAAGGCCATGTGGGTAAAACCATGCAGATACCTTTGAGTTGAAGATATCTTCTTCGGTACCATTATGGAACAGACCTAACTTAACAAAGTGTTTGATTAGCACTTTATGAGAGAGGAAATGTAAGTCATCCCAGAGCACGCCTGGCTTGATTTTTTCCATAACTTGTGTTTGCATATCCTTGACGGCAAGGTAAATGTTCAAATGTTCTTCAGAAAACTTACCAGTGATTGGGAAACATCTGGTGACATCACTGGCATAACATTGCCATTCTGCACCTGCGTCGATCAAAACGGATGTCTTACCATCCATTGGATCGTCATTCTTCACGTAATGAAGAGTACCACATGATGGGCCCGAGCAACAAATTGGATCGTATGACTGGAACTTGGAGCCTTGTCTGATAGAATGATAGACAAATTCTGCATGCATGTGAGTCTCATTGTGCTCGATAGGTAGTGCGGACATAACTGCCATATGACAATTATCCGTGATCTTAGCTGCATGCTTCATAAGTGAAATTTCAAAGTCATCCTTGATCATTCTGGCTTCATCTAAGGCAAAGAAGAAATCATCGTCTCCTGAAGTGACAAGATTGGAGAAAGGTAGATCGGTGTACTCATCCACGTCAGTTGTGTAAATATCAACTTTGGATTCTGTCAAAGATTTTAATGTACCTTCGACATCTTTAGCGTATAAAACTTCATCAACATCATATTTCTCCATAGCTTCTTCCGGGGATAATGGAAGGCCGCTCCACATGATATCCTCCTTATCAACATTTGGTAAAAATAAAGTTAGCTTTTTAGAAGATAGAGTGTATAGAACATATGCACCAGAGATCTGATCGATACCAGTGAGGTAATGGAAGTATCTGTTCTGTCTCAATGGAGCAGACTGATCACAGTATGGATATTGCTTGTAAGTAGCAGATGCAATGAAAAATGCACTGTTTTCTGCAGTTGCAGTAAGCTTCTTACTGACAAAATGTGATTCAACAGTTGAAGCGTGCGCCTTTGCTGGATACTTCATGTTTTTGAGTTGCTGTTTGAGAACCCCCAAGACCATCTTTCCTAAGAATACTGTACTCATCAATAGTATCAAACAAGAGAAGTGCAACTGGTCCACCAGCACACGCTTCGGCTTGAACACATGCATGCACACGATCTGTCAGGATCCCCGAACATTCGCATACACCTGCCCCCGGAGCACAATGAAGTTGGCCAAATGGGGAAAGACAGCCGATGCCGCTTTGGCCTCTCCGGAGAGAGGCTCTGCCGGCTAACCTGCCTAATTAAGAAGAGCCGGATCCAATGCAACATGTTTTCACACGTCTAGCTGGCACCTGGCACCGCTTGGCGTATGTGCGTTGTTGGATTGAAGTATTTCTAGGAAGAAGTACATCAAAGCATAACTAACGTGATGGGAGTAAAAAGAGAGGTCTCAGTTGAGGAAGAAACAGATACAAAAAGAGCAAAGCTTGCTGATGCCAGCTCAGACGATGAATTCAACGATCTCGATGACTCTATACCAGCTGTTATGATCGCAACTACAAAGTATACAGACAAAGCTACATATCTGGAGACAATAAATCGGAAAGCGCTTAACTTTGATATGCCTTTAGTTTGCTCTGCTTCTGTTGCAGCAACCAATATTCACATTTGCTTAATATGCAATAAGTACTTACAAGGCGCGTCCGCGAGATCTCCCGCCTACATGCACGCAATAGCCACAGGTCATCACGTCTTCATAAACGCACAAACCGGAAGATTCATCATCCTACCAGAACAATTGATCCTCTCTGATAAGCGTGAGAAAGAACTCCATGACATCAAGCTTCTTTTGAATCCTATTCTCGATATGGAGACAATTAAGAAACTGGATACAACGCCAATTTCAAGCAAATTACTCAATAAAGAATCCTATGAGCCTGGGTATATTCCTTTAATCAATGATATAATATTCTCAGATGGATCTAGAGAGGTGGCGATTGCTAGAGACTTACAAATGGTTATGCACAATACCATATACTACGCCTTCACTCATCTGTCTTTAGTACGAGATAAATTGCTTCTACACACGAATTCGGAGTCAACACCTCTTTTCAACCATCTATCATTATTAACGAGGAAAATATGGTCTCCGTTCCTTTTCAAAAAGCTTACCTCATCATACGCAATCGAAAACTACTTGGTGGAACACAAGGTTCCCGAAGTTATTATGAATGACTCACGCCTTTTTTACAACTGGTTGATAAATGAGATGATACAAGAAGAGAAGTCATTGAAAGGCGACTTCATTGGGAAACTCAAACTGAATGGGGTGAAAAAAGCTAACAAATTTTCCCTGATTCCCATTAAGCTACCTCAGCAATCCGTTTTCAAAGACTCGCTATCAATATCAATTGAACAATATCAGCTTGAAAAGCTCTTAGAAATGAAAAAATTGAAGGTGCTCAATTTCCCCACATATCTGACCATCTACATCGATCGAAAAAATGACTTGAGTGTGGATGGTCTAGAGAACAAACTAAATATGAACATTGTCAAGTATGACCCAGATATGCTGTTAATTGATGGTAAAAAATTTTCGTTGGTGGCCAGTATAACATACGATAACAAGACGCAGGTATACGATAAAGCTAGAGACATATGGCGTGAATTTGATGGGAAGAGCGTACGAGAAGTAGAGAAGGTACTCCTCTTTATTTCTAACTGCAAGTTCCTATTTTGGGAGAAGAGGGAGCTCAATTGAAGTGTACTTTAAATGATACATATATTAAAGATAAGTACTCTATATAGCCAACCTGTTAACGTTACCTGTGATGATCGCAACGTTGTTGTCCTCAATCAATCTTTCTGCAGTTTCGGTAAGATGCTTCTTAGGATCTTGCTTACCAACATACCTCGTCTTCAATTGATCGTCTGTGAGCGTCTTCTCTTCCTGAATTCTTTCCACATATTGCTTAGCAACCTTGATGAGTTTCTCGGAGCTTTCAAGGTTAGCACAATCGTGATCATCATGATTTTTGAGTTTGAGTCCACTAGTCCACTCTTTTTTGTGTAAGTTGAGCAACATATCCGTTTCCTTTTCGGTCTTTCTGTAATCTATGTTCAATGAATAGTAGCTTCTATTCAATCCATGGAGTAGGGCTTGTATAGTCGGCTTGTTCAAAAGACCGACGTTGGATGTCGTCTGTCTAGGCTCTTGTCCCATCATGAGGACCTGTGATGGAATGGAACGGAATGCATCAATGACAACCTTACCCTTCACACTTTGGATTGGATCAATGACAACAGCCACCGATCTAGGGTTTAATTGTTCAAAACTCTCTTGTGTGTTCACATCAACACTGGATAACCAACACCCAAAACCAGGGTGAGAGTGGTACCATCCAACAACGGTTTGATCTCTACCGGTTTGTTTTAACATTTCCATCATCTTGGTCTGGAACACGTCGTCAACAGCCTCAACAGAGACACCAGTACCACTCTGTGGCATTGCAAACACATCGACAACGGTGATGGTATAATCATCCACTATTTCACCAAGCATTAAACCCATGACTTCCATTGGAACACCAGCACGTCCATGTTTGAGCATCTTCAAGAGCGCCAAGGAAGAAATGTACACTGTTTCTGCGTTATCAATTGCTGGTGATTCTTGGAATCCTGGACCCCCCATGCCACCCATGCCGCCCATGCGGCCTCCTAAAAGAGATTGTAGTCTTTCCATTGTGCTAGTTGTTGTGTGAAGTGATTAACTGCTGATGTAGATGTGGACCTCTAGAATTACCATACCAACAGCGGGAGAAGAGACATTCGCCATTCGCCTTCCAGTGAAGTGAAGTGAAATCGTGCCTTGAGCGTCTTTCGGTCGATCGCTGGTCCGCAATACGCAATTCATGAAGTTGGTTCGCTTCCACACTTCTTGCTTCTTGCTTCTCCGATAAAGGTGGCATGGAGGTTATGAGAGAGCACGGCCGCCCAAGCAAACAGTAGAGCGATATACTCCTGTGGCTGAAACCTCACAAGAACATGTCTATCGCATTCAATCTTTCCAAGCTTCCTATTTACGACCATTGCTTCACCGCAGACCGTACCCATGTCGCCATCACTCAGGACAATGATGTCCAAATCTACAACTTGAGTAACCCTTCGAAGCCTGATCTGGTCACTACATTGAAGCATCACGACAAACCCGTCACTGCAGTTGATATTTCCTCTGATGGTAAGATTGTCACCTGTTCCCAGGACAGAAATGCTTTAGTTTGGATTCCGCAAGCCAATGGTACCTATAAAGAGACTTTGGTTTTACTTAGAATTAACAGAGCAGCAACTTGCGTCAAATGGTGCCCTAATGGTACAAAGTTTGCAGTTGGATCCTCTGCTAGGGTGATTTCTGTTTGTTACTTTGAGGAAGAGAACGATTGGTGGATCTCTAAGCACATTAAGAGACCTATCAAGTCAACCATCTTATCCTTAGACTGGCATGAGAACAACGTTTTATTGACCGCTGGATCTACAGATGGCCACCTTCGTGTCTTTTCCACTTTTATCAAGGGAATTGATTCAAAGCCGGCAACTTCCATCTGGGGTGAAAGATTACCATTCCAAACCCTCTGCATGGATGTCAATTTAAGCGCCTGGATTCAAGATGTCAAATTCTCCCCTGACTTCCAATTTGTTGCCGCTGTCGGTCACGACTCCAGTGTTTTTGTTGTGTATCCTGGGGAAGGTGAATTAGCTGTTGCCAAGATCGACAAAATCAAGACATCAAGTCTCCCATTCAATTCATTAATCTTTGCCAACCACTCAAAGATTATTTGTGCAGGTTTTGATTGCCATCCTATAGTTTTTGAAGGTAGCGCATCTCAAGGCTGGAGACAAACATACTCCATAGATGATCCAACTAAGAAGACAGTCAATGTCGTCGAGAATCAGAGTGCTCGTAACATGTTCAGACAAATGGACTTGAAGGGTTCCACTTCTGAGAAGAGCAGCACATTGTTGACAATTCACCAAAACACCATTACGAAATTAAAGCCATTTCAGTACGACTCCAATGGTTTGATTAGATTCAGCTCTTCCGGTAATGATGGTAAAGTTGTCATCTTTGACGTTTAGTGGCCCATATTATGTACCAAAATATTATCTATATATCAGCAGCACTTTATAGTTCTTGCCTTGAAAGGCAAGCTTTTTTTTTCAAGAAATTAGTATACAAATGAAGGCTACGCTATACAAAGGAAGAGCTGCAAGAATCAAGAATCGGTAGCTTGAGTAGAACTCTCTAGTTGGTGTGCAATTTGGCGATGAATATCTGCTTCCTCTTGAGATATTCCCAACTCCTCGTTAATTCTGTCGACTGTTTCCATGGGATCTTCATCAATACTGGATCCGAGATCAGCATTGTCACTTACTTGGTTTCCCAAGGCATCATATTCGGCACTGTCATTTCCAGCCTTTGCTTCCTGTTCTTTCTCCGCTTCATCCACGGTAGAGGCATAGTTGTTATGAATATTCGCAATATTCACAGGATTAGAGTCCATTTGCAGTAGAATATTGTGTACCGTAGACTTAAAGGCCGTTCCTAAAACACCTATATTCTTCTGTAGTTCTGATGAGAGGAAAGTCAAGTTATCGAAGTCGGGATCGTGAATTTCCGATATCTGTCCATTGATATGGTTGAGCTTGTTCTTGACGTCTGCTAAATTTCTTGCCAGTTGTTGATACTGTTTCAAGAGGGCAACCTCATCAGAGCTCAGAGCACTGGACATCATGTTGTAGTCTGTTGATAGCACATCTGACATATGTGTAGTGCCAAGTCGATGGTTGGACAGATGGTGTGCGTTATGTCTAAAAAGAGCCCTTGTAAACAATAGGAAGGATGTTCTACGAGACTCTGGTTTTCAAAACTTGAAGTCTCAAGTCTCACAACGTACAACACGCTCAGTGCTCTGTGGCTTCTGGGCTCTGGGCTTTGGGATCTGTACGCTTCAAATGGACGACTGACAAGCCTCATCACACAGTTTCACTATGGAGGCTATGTTCATGAGAACCTTGAGAATACAAAGTCCTGAAATCATTGATTCAGATGGAAAAATCATAATTCCAGATACTTTAAAGCCTGAGAATCTAGACCAGGAAGGATACTATGAGAAGCGTAAAGCTATGTACCAAGCGGACGAGAAACTCGAGACTAGGGATAACACGATAAAGCTTCTTTTTGAAGCGTCCACGAACCCCAATTATGGCCTTTTGCTTAGCTTATACGAAGAACCTTCATACAGGATTACTCCAAAAGCATGCCGTTTCTCTAGCAAGATGATGACTATGCCTAGCTTTAAATATCACTATCATAATGAAACGAGGGAAACCACCTACAGATTGCACTCCTTGCATGGTATTGTTGTTGGAAATCACAAATACTTCTCTCAAGAAGATGTTGTAGATTTTGACTATAACGCATATGGTGCATTTTTAGAGAAAGCGTACTACAGAAATGGTCTTCCACCGAAATGTTATAGCAAAGTGCACGATACTTCTGCACGACCAGAAATGATGCTTAATGGGTGTGAAGACTTCGGTTTTGACATTCCCCCTTCTCTTCATTCTGCAGATGAGATGTGGGATGATTTTCTCACTTTTTTTGCGCCACTACCAAAGCCAATGTACAAGAAACTCTCTCTGATTGCTGATGATATTGAAAAGGGCATTCCACATTGCTTTGAACTCTCTCAATTCATGCTTGTTGCTGCTTTCATGAAAAATATGAAATCAATCAGCAAAAATAAATGCTTCCAAGTTAAGTCTCCGAGGTATTTCAATAAATACATCTACCACGCTAAAATGGTGTGTTGTTCTTTATGCCCTGTTACGTACGATGTTACGATTGATCTATCTCACAAAATTCTCTTCATAAAAAAGACTGGTACCCATTTAGACTCGTGTGATGATTACCAGCGGAAACTTGGTTATGGCCTTGTTAGAGGAGTGGAGAGGCGAAAGGCATACCGGAGCGTTACAAATTCTACACTATATGAGGATCTCGATCTTGATCAAAAGATCTTTGAAAAATATAGTAAAGGTTTTGATCCTTTTGAAAAACCCGGGCCTCATGACATTATAACAATTCAAGTGAAAGATGACTATGAGCTTGAGATGAAGCAACTGATTGAGATAATCAAATCGAAGAAGCAATACAGTTGCCAGGGATCCGTTTCACAACTTATACCATATCCCTTCCTGATCCACGAGTTCTTCAGAAGTGGAACATTTGAAGGACTTATTGTTGGTACAGATGATTTGGTATCAGATCTTTCGAACCAAAAGATGTTCACTTTCCAACATTACCAAGTAGGTTATTCTGACTGCCAAATTGTTATTATTGCATTTGAAGATCATAAAACAAGAAGTAGGAGAATTGCCTGCGCTGGATTTTTGAAGTCACCTATACCGGAAAGTCAAATGGCTGAATTTTTTAATGCTTTGAAGAGACTAGTTGCACAGGTTTCGGACAGTCCATTTTGCAACTTGCAATATATTGTGTGTGCAAACCCGAAAATGAAGAATATTACTGAAAAATGTTTCAAAGGTGTGAAATGTTTAACACCTCTGTCGATTGAGATGCTCCCGCTTCTGAACAAGCATTTCAATGATTTTTATGCCGAGCTCCTTTTAGAAGCTATGAATTCTCGAAACCCTATTAACTGTATGGCTAAAATTCATGTGGCAAATTATATTTCTCTGTTGACCAAAGATGATGTTACTCGTGAATTTCTGAAAGAGATGGAAACATATTGTACTTTATGGACATCATCATTCAGAAAGCTGATCCCTCGTGGTAAGTTTACAGGGACAGAAACAGATGATACAGTCAGAACAGTACTCGAAGCTGAGAGAGATATTGCACTCAAGAGCGTTCTTGAGACAGAAGTCATTAAGGTAGCGGAGTACAAACTCTTGAAAGAATTCTATAATGATGCTATCGAGGGCTATTTATCTAGCAGGAAAGGCACATCGTCAAAGTTAAAAGAAATTGTGGATTGCTTTGAGAAGTTTTATGGCGAATACGAGAAGCTGATGGAAACTGATACCGAAAATTATGGGTTTGGTATGTACTTCTCCACAGAGATAACTCGTTCTCTATTCTGGCCTATTTATGGCGGCCTCTTCTTCAAACGTCGACAGATTTCTGTGCTTGCGCTTTACAAACCGCTGATCAGCCAATTTAGGACATTTAGACGGCAAGATATCAACTATAAGCTTGTTAAAACATACAAATATCCTCTTTTGAAAAATATGTCTGCAATCCAGGAATATAAGTTCAATGAAGCAATGCGTGGTTACAAAAGTCGGAGAACACTATATACTATGGACAATATGACAAAGTCAGGGGCAAAACATGATGAGTATGTATGCGGTTGTACCAAAGCTACTTGTTATGCTACACCATGCAAGCACATGCTTCGTACACTCTATGAATCATGCAAGAAAGATATCAAAAGTAAGGGGGAGACTACACCAGCGGATCTCGAAGCACAGGCTGATATTCTTTTTGAGAGGAAATTGGAAAATCATCGTTACTACAAGAGACTGGTACAATACGATGATACAATCATGGAGAAGATGTATGAAGCAAGAAAGCTCTGGTTAGACAAATTCTTTGCGAAAAAGCTAACTTTCCCAGATAGTTTTCTTGCAGACTACGATGTGGATACCGTAAACAGCTATGCGGATGAGCTATATTCCGTGAGAGTTCGTGGTGGTGGTATTTTCTCAAGTAAGAGTTACAAATTAGAAATGTCGGGTCTAGTATACCATGTGGTTCTTGAAGTAGCCGACGACCTCCGCACGTTCACCTTATATTTGCACGAAAACGTTGGGGATGAAAAGATATTCTGAAATCCCAGTTTCTTTGGATTTATAACTTACTGTGTAGTTTGGCTCGAATGATAAAGAAGGCAGTATGCAATACCGGTGTCTGTCTGTTGGTTGTTTGACAGATATGGGGTGATCAGGGGGGAATTGCGATCACCAGTCCGAATCGACGCGACGCGACTCACTCTGCGAGTGAGGAATCTCTAATGAGCCTCAGAAAGCTCAGCTTAAAGGTTTCACCTTCTTCTCAAACTTCACCTATCAGAATCGTAGATAGTTCATTGACCTATGCTTCACTACTGAGTCGACTTTGAATAACCTCGAAGACCGGCAATAACCAATAAACATGTCTCAGCCTCAGGTACGGAAACTGACAACTGCTCTCAAAAATAAGTTTCCCCTGTATTTTGATGAGAGTAACAAGCTAATCTTACCAGAGACCTTACAATGGGAGAGACTTACTGACGATCAAGTGTTCAAGCATACATCGTTACTATATGGCGCTAATCCTGCCTTATATGCCAGAGATTCAGCATTTTTAGATCTATTGAAACTTACTGATCCTACCTTGCACCAGCTTCTAGGATTGATTCTATCTCCTGCTTATAGAAACTTGCTTGATGCATGCAAATTCCCACCACAGCTACTTTTGACAACTTCAATTAAGAAGAGGTTTCATGGGTTTGAAAATAGCGGTAAGGATATGCTCCATATACTTAGAGAACCAGGAATTGTTATCGGAAATAATAAATACAACACTTTCTTCTATGTTGGAGGCTTCGATTATGATGCGTACAGCGATTTTCTTAGAAAAACTTACTACATTAAAGGTATTCCTCCTAAATGCTTTATATCTACACCAAGCAGGGACAAAAGTGACAATGCATTGTTTTTACCAGGTGCCGAGCTGTTGAATATGGCACCAGAAGTGTATGACCTCACCGTTGAACAGCTATGGAAAGAATTCACATCATTAAAAGTTCAGCCACCGAAGAGCTTTTACGCGGCTCTTTCAAAGATCGGTAAGGATATCGAGAACGAAATAGCACATTGCTTTACCTTTGGTCAATTTTTGTTCGTTATACTATTCTTGAAGAGGTTCAAGTTCCCAGTTAAGGGTAAAACTTTCCAGGCAAAGACACCTAAGTTATTCCAGAAGAACATTTTTTATGCCAAATTAGACTGCTGCTCTAACTGCCCGGCTTCCTACGATATCACATTGGACTTGGTTCACCAACTTGTTTTCATCCACAAGAACGGTTCTCATCTCCCGGAGTGTGACACGTATCAAAGACGACTAGGTTACAACATTGTGAAGAAAATTGAATATATGCCTATTGATCCATGTGATGTCCCATCTGGCTATAATATGACCGTTAATGAAACTATATACTCTAGTTATAAATTAGGTTTTGAACCCATAGCAAAGCCACATCCAGCTGATATTCTTAGCCTGAAATTAGGCCACGATTACAAGACGGACTTGAAGAAATTCAATATGCTAGTCCGTGGCGATAAATACTTCACCCTCGAGAATTCAAAAACGATCAAAGAATTCAGTTTGCCCGAACACATGATGACGGGATCTTTCCACGACGGTGATTTTGAGGGTCTCATCATTGGTTCCAAAGACTCTATTTTAGATCTATCCAACCAGTCCATGTTTCAGATTGATATGTTCAAACTTGGCTACTCGGACTCTGTTTTAGCAGTAATTGCATTCGAAGACGCTAAAGCTAGGGTGAACAAACTTGGCTGTATAGGATTTTTGAGTTTCCCGGTCGTTGATAATCAGTTGAAAATCTTCATGAATGCAGTCAAGAGAATGACCAAGAGAGTGTCAACTTCTCCCTTTGTTAATTTGAAACATATAGTTGTTAGAAATGATATGCATCGTACCATTATGTCTCAGATCTTTCCTGATATTGATGTTATCACTTCTATGCATTGGAATGCGATTGAACTCTTTAAGGACATTTTAGATCCACTTGGCGTGGAGTTGATGGTGGAAGCGATGTTTGAACGTAATCCTATAGCTTGTATGGCCAAGTTGGATACCCTTTTGGTCTATTACAGAATTATCAGAGATGATGAAGCCAAGAAAGGTAAATCATCTTCTCAAAAAGCTAAGGAAGCAATCAAACGCCTCAAGTATGTTACAAAGGCGAAAGAGTTGATTGTTTTATGGGCTTCATCTTTTAGAGAAATTTTGACTAGAACGAGGTTTCCATCAAATGCTACTGAAGCCCAGATTGACAGAGAGCTTCGTAGCAAAGCAGCAAAGACGATGAAGCGTCTGAACATAGTTGAAATTATCACAGTGTCCGAGAATAAATTACTCAAATATTTCTACGATGTCGCCTTAGAGAACTACATGAGACAAAGGAAGAGTATTGATCCTGGCATGGCAAAGTTAGCGAGGGAGTTTGAGCCTAAATATCAGTCTTACATGAACATTGACGATGTCGATCAATATGGGTTTGGTACATACTTTTCAACAGAGATTTGCAGATTTTACAGGAAGAATATTTTTTTCAAGATGTTGACAGGTATGCCGTGTAACCTCATGGAAATCTATGATTCCATTATCGAGAATTACAATTATTCTAGAAGGCGTTCGTTGGATAATGCTTTAGTCAAGTCACATAAGTATTCATTTATCAAAATGATGACCCCTATTCAGGAGTATAAATTCAATGAAGGCTATAGGATGATTCACACTAAGCAGACGAAGTTCGAAGTTGCCAACTTCAGAGGGTTTGATCTTCCGTTCAGTGATGTTCTTTGTGGGTGTAATAAGGTGGCTGGCAATTACGTTCCATGTCAACATATGATGTATATGCTTCATGAGAAGTGCAGCAAAGAAATCGGACAAAATATGGATAAGTCATCTCCAAAATTCGAGAAAATGGTTGAAGATCTCTTTGAAAAGAAAATGAATGAATCAGAGTTTTACAAACAGCTAGTCTCCAAGGACATGAGACTTTTGAACGAACTTTATCATGCAAGAGTTGCTTGGGTGGAAGTCATTTATGCCGGTGTGAAAGATATTCCGGATATGTTTGCTCAAGACTTCACTGTTGATGAGATTCATAAGTACTCTGCAGAACTTGACTTACTCAAAGCGAGAGGATTACCTATGATCTCTTATATTCCTTATAATTCAGAGATCCCACCATCATGTAAGATGGATCTTATGGAAAACTCATATAACCTCGTTGACATGTCCATCAAACTATCCGACGAGTTCTATACAGGCGGATAAAAGATGATCGCCTCTCATCACACTTTCACTGCAGTCAAAAAGACGAGGTTTATCGCTAATAGTATTAGCCCGACGACAAACAAAAATCCAATGGTAAACTTCATAGAGTAAGTAAACACCTTATGGGACCTGTAACTGTAAATACTTTGAATATAAGTGACCCACCCTATGGCCAATGTGAATATACTGAGGACAACGAAAAGTATGGATATTCGGTAACTGAAAGTGGAAAACCAATCGGGAATATCGTCTGGGTCCGGGTTTGGTTGGAAAGAGTTAGATGTGTCTAATCTGAAGTTAGTGACGATTGTAATCGCAATGGCTGCCAAAGTGACACCAAACTTTGCCCACGAGAGAGCAGTTCTTTC